>JAGXCT010037172.1:376-60910 GCA_022495035.1 Philopotamus ludificatus | reverse complement strand
AGAATATGCGACATTCTTTCGAACTGAAAATATCACCAATAATACAACAAAACTACATTTAAAATATAAAATGATACAGCTTTGGTTGTAGAAATTTAAATCCTGAAAAATGATCAAAGTGATTCGTGAAAGAGTTGTCAAACAATTTTTATCTATTATATCACGGTATTCACTAGATTTTGCTTCTTTGGACATCGCTACTTCATATGTGTTATAATTCAAAACTAGCAAGTTTTTGCAAGAAGATGAACAAAAAATACAGAAAGATGGAAAAGAGTTTATTATAATTTAGAATTAAATATATTAATTATTAACCGATCCGCCACAGCGGTTCAAAAACAACCGCTTCGGTCGAAGGGGATTTATTAATACAATGAAAAATAGACTCCAAGCATTTCAATTCAATATTGACTTAAAAAAAAATGGATTAATCTTAGAATAAAAATAGTTACTCAAGATATGCTTCATAATTTGGTCGAAATATTGGATTTTTAACAAATCAATACGATGCGTAAATGACAATATTCTCGGCGAAGTCTCGCCGCAGTCTGAGCTTTCGCAGTACGTGCACGTATACGAAATTTTGTGACATGGGATTTATATTAAAAGAGTTATTCAAGAAAAATCAAAAACCTGGGGCCTAATAAATCCACGGCTAGCGCAAAATTTATGCGTATATTATTAAAATGTTTGGTACGCCTAGTAATAAGAGGTCTATTATTGAGGGGGGTATATCAATCAAAGCAGGACTATCACAAATACGTAAAAAATATACTGTTATTCACGTGGCGTAAAAAAGGGTAGCTAGGGAAAACCAAAGATGGTGGAATACATAGAGGATAAAAGAAAAAAAGAAAGACGCCTGACATGATGGTCTAACTTAGAAAATCAATAAGCTGTGATTTCAGAGCAGCATTTCAAAGAACTGAACCGAGAGAAAACTAGAAAAGGATAGTTTTGATGAAGAATTGTCACGGTCACGCTCCTCAGTTATGAGGCATCGACGATGAAGGAATTAACCATTAGTTGTCGGGTATTTAATTTATACTCTACTATCATCATCCTCACAATTCTACAAAAATATCGGATATTCTTAGAAAATTCTGTGATATATTTTATTGCCAATTAAAAAAGCATCGTTTCATGTATTTAAATACAACTTTTAGGACTTAATGAAACACCTTTGCTCCATTTACAATATTATTGATATAAAAAATATAATACAATATTTAAAATATATTCCTGATCATTATTAGTATTACAACATATATTAAAAAATATATTATTGTTGATAAATTAAAAATATTTTGCACTTCATTGACACCACATTGAGTCGGCTGCAATTCGCACATTTCGCCACAATACGATCAGTAGGTTATGAAAATAATGAAATGGGTTCATGTTGACGATGACGATCATTGAGAAAAAAACCAACGCTGCAAATGATGTAAATATTGGAAGTGATTGTTGCGGCAAGACGTGTGAAAGTGAAGCGATAGTATACACATGTTTGTGGACGCAAATCAAGATAACTCCGATATATGGAACAGCCGTCGTCCGTGTATACAGGAAGCTGCAGAATCGCATTCCGAAACGTGCCAAATGAAATTTGACGGAGATCGTTTTCAATTTGCATAATACAAATTCGGTATGTGTATATAAAAAATAATAAAAACAATTCCACATTACGCACGCGCTGTGCATGCAATCTACGAGATCGATGTTGCCTCATGTCTGAGATAGGCTGACTTGAACAAACAAAGGAAAAATCAATATTGATCAATTGATTTTGATACATATATTATGACTAAAATATATTAATAATAAAAATGTAAACTGCTTAAGAAATACAATAAACATTTATTCGAGTATTTTTCATTGATTTCCTGTATAAATAAATTTTACACGCCCCGAATATCAGACAAGAAGATCACCATTATAAGAATAAATTACATTTTTAAATTAGAGATAATCGCGATATATGTCTAAAATTAATCTAAAATTAATCTTCTAGAAAATTTTATTCCGAACAAAAATACGGATTGCGTAATTTCTCGCGTAATTATTGCGAGACATTGGCCGCAATGTCAAGTGTTTAATTCTATACAATACAGCATAATCGCAATAATTTTATATTTCTCGATCGTCATAATAAAGCGTTACAAAATTATATAACATTCTTGGCCGGATTCGTTAATTTGTAGCAATAAAACTTAAAACGAATTTGCAATAAATTACCAATAATTTCACATATGCGTTTAGTTCCACTGTTAAATATTTTATTCTCGGAAAAATCGAATAATCATAGAATGAAATGAAATATTAATCTGATAATTAAATACGAGAAGTATTATTACGAGCCTTCATAACAGCTAAATTTCTAATAATTTTATTAAAAACCATAATAATAATTAATAAAGTCTGGCCTACTATTACTAAATTATGTGGTTCAAAATATTTCAATGATATGTAATAAACATAAATCAAATGATATCACAAAAATAATATTATGATGAGCATGCAAAAAAATGGAAAATTACTTTTATATTATTCTTTTAAAATTCCTATTTCCCCAAGACCTAGAAATTTAAAAGACCCTAATTTTTTCTCGAATAACTCTTTTATATGATCGCCGATATATTTATACTGATGACAATTATCGCCGTGATTAATGTTTTTTTTAATTGCTAGTAAAATATTTCATCTTATCATATAAAAATATTTACTACACTACATTAATTATTAATATATAACTCGACGAAAATGTCGTTTTTGTTGTCGAACTGATTATATGTATTTCTTTGCTATTGGTCGACGGACATTTAAAGGACAATTTCAATAAAAAAAATACATTACTTTTGTACCCTATTTCATTTGGAAGGATTTTTTGCGGATAAGCTTTTTTTACGAAAGTGTATACTATACGAATTTTCGTCTAAAAAACGAATGCAAATTTACAGGGACATATTGGCTATTTGGAAATGTGTCAGAAATGTCTCAAAAAATTTTGATTTAACAAATAAACCTCGATGTGGGAGGGTAGTGAAGTTAAAGCAAATTCGACTAAATCTATACTAAATTAACAGATAAAGTCAGATACTCTTGGTCTAGAGTTCAAGAACATTTAAATAATTGAAAAGATTCATAAACATGGTGTGTGGATACCGCATTATTTAAGTGATGAAAACAAATTTGTACGGGTTCGAACGTGTCAAGAATTAATAAAATTAGAAAAAAAAGCAATATTTTTTCGACATCTTGTGACAGGGGATGAGAATTATGTCATAAACCAATATCGAAAAATATTTCTAAAGAGCAACCACTTGCAACATCAAAACTGAACCTACCGTTCAAAAAGATCTTTTTATCTATATGGTGGAATTGTAAAGGAATTATTTATTATAAAATTCTTAAAAATGGCCATACAATCACCGCACGCTTCTATTGTGATAAGCTAAACCGATTAAAAGAAACGATTTTTGGAAAAATGACAGAATATTCTAAGATATTTGAGATCCATTACAGCTAAAATTACTCGTAATAAATTAATAAAATACGAATGAAATGTAATTATTGATCCATTATATTTACGTGATATTGCCTCATTGGATTACCATTAATTTAGGACTATGGGGGAATTTTTATCTGCTAAAAAAAATATGAATATCGAAGAAGTGAAAACAGATTTCGATGTCCTTTTTCATCTAATTGCTATGAAAATGTCATTAATGATAAATATAGTTCGCGAATAAACAAATGTAAAAGCAAAACGTCATGTTGTATACTTGAAACATTAATTTAAAGTTATTTATATGTCAATATTTATTGAATAGCGTAGATACGGTTGCAATTCTGTGTTCGATAAAATATTTATGACGGTTGCGAGCTATTATACATATTTATTCGGTCTGCGAAAATTTCATGAAGTATATGTTAAAAAGCACGATTATAGTATGATTAGCTGAAATGCATAGAAAATTATCGAAATGATTTTCATACCATTACATTACTAGGACTTTTCCCTGAATGTTAAGTTAATTCTGAAGAAAAACGAAGGATAAGTATACAACTAAATCCGTTACGTATGTCAAAGTCAATCTCGACACACGGCGTCGATTGCACCAAACCGACGCACTGACCTAGTTGACACTTAATGAGGCAAGCTCAATGAGATCTACCCGTTTGGTACCGAAGTGTCTTTGCGCAACCCGCCAGATCCGGAATGGCGCGAGTACGTGACGGGAAGCTAGTCGCTTATTTTTTGTTTTACTATTTTTTTTAATAGCCCGCGCTGTTGCAAAACTGCATTTTATCAAACAGTGATATCGATCGGGGTAGACTTGATTATATCACGTTGACAATCTGTCTACTGTTACAGTAAGAAACATTATATCGCGGCTTCCTTCTTTCCTTGTAAAACAAGTAGCAGAGGTCGCCACGGAAAGTGAAATAATAAATAGACATCAACGGGGTGGTGGAAAGGCAGGCGCCGCTTTCTGCCAACTTATTACGCTTTTAACCCGAGTAACGATGGTATAACTTAACACCAAAGTGACTATACATTATAAATAAATAATAATAAATATATGTAATTAAAAAATATTTAGCGATCGCGAATGGACACATACTTCTTACACTTCGGGTGCCTTGTTTGTTTTCAGACATAGGCAATCTATCTTGTTCTTGTTTTTTCTTCATAATTTCTCCATTTTTTGCGAGCTGGCTCCAAATCCAATCCAGTTTCAATTGTTGCGGACTCGCGACAGCTTATTTTTTCCCAATCACTGTTTACCTTTCATGTTTCCCTCCATGATGATCTGCAGAAGGCGACAATTTTGTCTACGAATGATGCGTCCTAAGTACTCAATTTTACGGTATTTTACAGTGTCCATAAGCTTCCGCTCCCTGTGAAGTAGTTGAAGTTCAGTTTTATTCTTGACGTGTTCCGTCCATGAAATCTTCAAGATTCTTCGGTAGCACCACATTTCAATCGCTTCAATCCGGTTATTGTTCGCTAATAACATATAACATCGAGCGCATATAACGTCAACTACGACGCATATATCAAAATAAATAAAAAGTTTAATCAGAATGTTCATTTTCGGATTCACCTGTTAGATTTCTCTATAGAAAATAAAATATGAGATCTGCTCTATTTATTAACAATACTATATAAGCTAATATTCCATCCTCAAAGCATTTGTATAAGTGAAAACTGTATAATTCTCGGTTAAACATTATGAAGATCAAAGAGGGATACTTGTTTTTTATGATCCATAGTGCAGTTACATTTTTTATCGGGAAAGTGCATCGGAAAACAGAACAAAATAAGCTTTGAACCTAATATAAGCATAGAATAAACTATTCCAGGATAAGCAAAGAAATATGTAGACTTATCGATTGTCAAGATAAATAATTTAAGATTAAAACTAAAATGGATTTAACAAATTCCTCCATTTTACATTTGATTATTTAATTTTACATCGATTTGAATTTCTGAATTATTTTTAAAAGAGAGGACAGAAAAAGTGCAAAAGATAAGGAAACTACTTGCAAATAATGATGAAAATTTATATTTTAAAGTATCGTAACAAAAAAATATTTTGATGATATCAGATATACAAATTAATATAGAAAACATTTTTTTAGAAAGGATTAAATATAAGAATAAAAGAATATTTAATTAATTCGGTATTATCAAATAATAGATTACTAGTAGTTTTTCAATACTACTAATACATAAAAAAATATTTGAATACAACCGTATGTATAACCAGTTTTATTGAAAATATATTATGTAAACGCTTTATTTTTCGTATTAAATCATATTTACTTACACAATAATTATAATAAGTATTGAAAGGATCCCGGTTGCAATGGTACATGGCACAGAGTTCGACTCCCATACACCATCTTGTGCAACGATAATTATTTGACCAGCGCGTTCTAAAAACGTCAAGTTTGTCACGATACGTATTCGAATCTGTCATGTACATGTGATGAAAATACCCTGAAGATATTTCAGATAATATGTAAAATTACAAAGATTGCAGTAGATCGCGACCCAGCGCGGTCGTCAACGGGTTAACTAACGTAATAGTATCGAACTCATGTCGTAATGCTTGAAAGATTTTTCGGATACGGATATGCGAGTGTCGCGAAAATAAATAAACACAATCTGATCGCGCGGAACAATCGCATCGACATCTCCCTGCGAATCTTGTTCCGTCGATCGATAGGAATGTGAACGTAAGTCGGCCTCTAGCGCGGTCGTCGTGGGGGCCTTATCAGAAAAGGCGGCTCTACGGCGAAAGTGTAACTGGCGCTTTTGTTGAGGTTTAACTATAAAAAGGGGCCTATCACGCTTCTTGGCATCCATTCACGTTCAGGAACTCACCAGCTTCAGTGCTACTCCCAAGTGAAGCACCATGAAGTTTACGGTGGGTGCTGAATACATCTCCCATATCTAAGTGAACAGTGATTGTGATCGATTTGTGATAAACGAACTCTATTAGTGCAAAAGAATTTAACTCAAACTAATCTCAATACGCATTATTATTTTAAAATCTATGTCAATGCTATGTAAATTGCGAAAAATGTAAACAATTAACAAATCTATTGTCTTATATTGTTCTCAGGTCGTGGCAGCCTTTATGGCATTGGCCATAATAGGCACGCAGGCTGAAGCCGAAAAGAAGTCAGCGGAACCATCCAAGAAAGAAGTCGCCGTTGAAGATAAGAAACACGAAAAGCGCGGACTTTTCCATGACTTTGGAAACTTCGATCATGGATGGGGATCGGATTCAGGAATCGGAGTATACGGAGGATCGTACGGACACGATAGCGGATTTTCTCTCGGATCTCAGGACTATGGACACGGACACGGTCACGAAGAAGTACACAAAACAATTACTGTCTTGAAAAAAGTAGCAGTGCCATATCCAGTAGAAAAACATATCCCATACCCAGTAGAAAAACACATCCCGTACCCCGTCAAAGTAGGTGTTCCACAACCATATCCAGTTATTAAACACGTGCCTTATCCAGTAAAAGAATACATTAAAGTACCAGTGCACATTCCCCAGCCCTATCCAGTTGAAAAACACGTGCCATACCCAGTTAAAGTACATGTCGACAGACCAGTTCCAGTCAAGGTATACATTCCTCAACCCTATCCAGTAGAAAAGCACATACCGTATCCAGTTAAAGTACCAGTGCCACAACCCTACCCAGTTGAAAAGCATATCCCATACCCCGTGAAAGTCCCAGTGCATGTACCACAGCCATACCCAGTCATCAAAGAAGTGCCCTACCCCGTCAAAATCCATGTCGATAGGCCTTATCCAGTCCATGTACCAAAACCATACCCAGTGCACGTAGACAAACCTGTTCCATACCCAGTAGAGAAACTCGTGCCTTATCCCGTCAAAGTTCCATATGATCGTCCATACCCAGTGCACGTAGACAAGCCCGTGCCGTATCCAGTCAAGGTACCAGTGCCAGCGCCCTACCCAGTCGAAAAACACATCCCGTATCCAGTCGAGAAGCTCGTACCTTATCCCGTTAAAGTACACGTAGACAGACCTGTACCAGTCCACATTGAGAAGCACGTACCCTACACCGTAGAGAAACATATCCCGGTTCCTGTTAAAGTGCCAGTCCATGTTCACTTGCCTGAACACCACCACGAGCACGAACACGAACACCACGACTTCGGTGGCTTCGATAGCCACGACTTTGATCATCATGAAGGCTATTAAATAATGGGAAGAGAGCAGGGAGCGGATGAATAGTTTTTTGTGATATTACATAACTGATTAAGCACTGATGGAATGTGTTCCCACCTGTGTCCAAAGAGGAATAGTTTCACCCGCCAATAGCTCGAGAGGTGAAAGATCCTCTGGGGCAGAAGCATTGGGAGCAGATTATCATAACTTAGATGTAAGGCATGCACATATTATTTTTAGATTAAGTAAACGAAATAACTGTATATATAATTTTTCTTTTTTTTTTAAGTTCTTAAAAAAAGACTTAACATTTTTTCAAGTGTACCTGTACGTGTTCGAATAGTATTACATTTATTTTCTATGAAAAGCGCTTTCGAATATATGTATTTTATTATTTTACGGGGCGTTACTAAAATTGTTTAATAACTATGTATATATGTATGTATTATTTCAAAACACCCTGTATTGTACATAAATATATATTTTTTTCTAATAAAATATATATTTTTTTAAAAAACAATATTTTTTGT
This sequence comes from Philopotamus ludificatus, assembly GCA_022495035.1. NCBI lineage: Eukaryota > Metazoa > Arthropoda > Insecta > Trichoptera > Philopotamidae > Philopotamus > Philopotamus ludificatus. The sequence goes on along the minus strand of JAGXCT010037172.1, from coordinate 52,653 downwards.
TATGCATTAATCATCCTTCCTCATTAAACCTGATCTTTGTTATATCGATACTAGCGTCGGATGTTTGTCTTCACAAGTAGTGAAAGGATGTTGGCAAACTTCCTATTACGAAAATTTCCAATTAACCAAACACCACACTACGCATGAAAAGTTATAAGGGATATGAGCCAATATTATCAATATTACGTGACGTTATGTAATTATTTATTGAGAAAATTTAAATGGATTTCACATAAAAAAAATATAAATGGGGAAACCGTCTCATGAAAAAGTGATCGATAAATCGACAAATGTTATCGATACATGCCAAAGATGTGGCCAACATTTAAACCGTATTGATGTTATTTTGACAATGCGTCTAGACTCGCCGCTTCTATAAATGCATATGTATTTGATACTTTCTATGGTATTGTGTAATATTTGACATACTTCAATACGTATAATATAGGAATTTTATATAATACCGCTAATATGTGTAATATTTTATAAACACACACGTTTCTCAAATGATTCATCTACTAGCTCCAGTCCCATTACTCATTAGCTCATTATAGATTTCATCAACAGCGGTGTTTTGGTGATACCTTACATTTTTTTAGAACAGAATCAACTTGTTACACGATTACAAGATTAATCATCATCATGCATGAGACATTCCAGTGGGTTCTTAGGCCACTGCAATTTAACAGCAGCCAGTAAGCAGTCATTAGTAGTTATATCTCGTGGGGATATTTCGAAAGGGATTTGTCATTGGCACAATTTTTCTAAATAATTGACCATCTTGATTTACGTCCAGCTTAAATTTTTGTATTTTACGCGATTAAAATGTTCTAAAATTCAAGGCAACATAGATTCGCCTTGAAAGCACCATGGGAAAGTGAACGCGTCGGAAAATGTACAATGCTATATAAAATTACCGATTCCAAAGCATTTTCAGCATTGAATAGCATTGCACAATAATTTGTTCAACATAATTTAATTTATAAATATTTTGACAAATTTAAATTGCATTATAATAGATTAACAATCTTATTAATCGAGTGATAGACAGTTGATTATTTATAATAAAAAAAAACAACTTTATATGTATATATGGGTCAGTAAACGTGCGCTTTGTCAATTAATATAAAAAAAAAATCATTTAACCATTGAAAATCTCAACAGGAGAAAAAAATTGTTTGATCGATCACAACTCGTATCAATCACACTATTAGCGGTGATTGGCGTATGACACTGTGCTTGTAAAAAATATCGATATTGGTTCTCGTGATAACGTCAATGTTGCCAATATCTAATACCTAATAACTAAACCTTAATACGTAATCATGTACAAGAAAGTCGTATGCGAAAACGTCGCAGGTTTTCCGTTTGTCAATGTTGCAATTTCACACTCGGCTACATTTCTTTGCTGAACAGTACGACGATGCTTTTCAAATATTGTGGAAAATTATACACGATTTACAAATGTTTCGAAAACAAATTTCAAAATAAATCAATAATTTTTAAATCATACGAAAATATTAAGCATCCCTGATATAAGGTATGCAATACATAACATTTTATATTTAACTTCGTTGGAAAATTTTAAATGATTAAAATAATTTCGGTCAATGTGAACCAGTAATTTTGAATTAAAACATTGTGCATTTGAATAATAATAATTAAAATCTACATAAATGCATTTCACTTGTGATGTTACTCTTCGCGAATAATTTGCAATGAACATATATTTTTTTCATTTGATGCATATCGAAACACAGGTTAATAAAATTATATAATTATTTGTGAAGACATTCGCGTATGTACGTGTTATCCGTTTCGAATTTCATATCCATCAATAATTAAATCGAAACTGTGTGCAACGAGAAAATTTTTGCAATCGAATCGAGCAATTTTAAAACATGGTGCCATAACGCAAAACGCTTTTAGACAACAAAATACGTCCTTGGTCCAATATACAAAACAAAATAATAACACGACGTCGTCCATTGAATATTCCTGTATTATATTGGATCGCAATCTGTCAAGTCGTGACTCAGATAGTCTCGCTAAAATCTCGAAATGTCGCATCGGTTATGCAACGCGAGCACCGCGAGTGGGTGAAATGTAAGAATTAGCCGGTGTCGTAAATAAGTTATATTCACGTAGCGTAGGTCCGAGACTATTGGATAACGTTAATATCGGTTAACCGGTTTAGTTACCGGACCGGGCGCAGAGCGGACCGGAATCGCCGTGCGATAAATGTTCAATTGGTGCAATAGTAAAACAAAGCGGCCGGTTTAATGAGGGCGTGGAATTATGTCAATACGAGAAATAATGAACACATACATTTTGGGCATTGTGCGTGTGGGAAAACACACGTAAGCGCATAATCGCATAAAAATTCGCGAGTGTATACACCCATTCTTTGATTTACGCTTGTGCCATAATTACGGAGACAGGAAAATACAGTCAGTTCTCGACTTACGACCATTCGGACTTACTACGGAGACCAAAATTATAAGATAATGCGTGCGCCTTAGTGTAATTGGTGCATGCACCTTAACTAATATGACACAAATTGACAGTTGATTATCTCTTTATATTTCGAGTTATTGAATTGGTTGATTTTTCAATCCCAAAATGACAAATAAAATAAAAGAAAATATTTATATTATCAAAAATAAAATCAAATAATTGATTTAAAGTAAAAAAAATAATAATAAACCAGTACGAGTGCGGCAAAACAGTGTCGGACTTATCGCGGGAACTTAAATTGTTACATTCAACCGTGTCAACTATAATAAAGGACAAAAAACGGTATTAGTAAAATCGTCGATCATTGCTAAACAACGAAATGGATTAATACATGAAATTAAAAAATGTTTGAAAATTTGGATGGAGGATTTACTGCAAAAGAATGTTCTAACCATCCAAACTAAAGCACATAGACTTTTCGAAGATTTAAAGGAAATGAACGGTTATAATTGCAACCATAGTTTAAATGCAAGCTCCGGTCTGTATGAAAGATTCAAAAGACGTGAAAGTTGCCATAATTTAGAGATTTGTGGAAGACCATCAAATACAGATCTAAAAGGTGCCAAAAAAATAAAGATGATTTGGAAGCGATGATCGAAAAAGATAAGAATTCAAAGGGGCATATTTTTAAAGTCTATGAGACAGCCTTTTTTTGGAAGAGAATGCCAGAACATATACATCAAGAAGCCAAATGCATGCCCGGATTTAAAGCATTCATAGACCATTTGTCAATTTTTTTGGGTTGAAATGTGGCCGGACTAAAACTAAAGCCACTTTTGATATATAAATCAAAATACCCAAGAGGCTTCAAGGGAATCGATAAGATTACTTTTCCGCTACATTATCGTTGGAACAAAAAAGCATGGATGACAAGATCGGTTTGACAAATGTATTATTAAGTAAAAAAATATTGCGAAGCAAAAAAAATATATTTTAAAATATTGCTGATTATTGACAACGCTCCGGGTCATCCTTCCACACTTAGTGAAACCCTTCCAAACATAAAAGTTATTTATTTACTACACACTACAAGCATTTTACAGCCGATGGAACAAGGAGGTATTGCTAACTTTAAATTGCATTATTTAAGAATTACTTTTGCCCAAGCAATTACAGAAATAGAAAAATACCAGACTTTTGAAAAACTATAACATCTTTCGAGGAATTAAAAATATCTCAGATGGATAGTCAAATGTAACAATATTATGTATGAATGGCATATGGAACATACTATTTAAACGTAATAATAATATAAATTTTAATAGAGAACATAAAGTAGGAGAAGTAACTAATATCATTATACAATTTACTCAAAAACTTAATCTGAAAGTTTACAGTGAAGTTATAATTTAACTTTTAGAAAATGATGATGAAGAGCCTACAAATCAAGATTTGATTATGATTGAGAAGGAACGTGATGCAGGAAAAAAAACAAAAGAATTAAAATAACTAGATGAACACACTGAACTATCTAAAAACTTTGTGCTTAAAGGCATGGCCGCAGCTTTTAGCCAAATCTTTATAAAGAAAAGAAAAAGCAAACTTGTATACAAACAAACTTGGATATGTTTGTGAGAAAAATAAACCCTACTACTACAATCTCTGAGTCATCTATGGATATTACTACAGATGATGAAAATACTACAGAATAATTTTGTAAAAATATATTATTTATTATTATTATATTATAAATATATATTACATATAGTACATATTTTGAAATATTTTTTTTGTATTATATTTGACTTACGACCATTTCGACTTACGTCCTAGGTGGCGGAACGGTAACAGCAAATATGTCTTTAATTATTAAAATAATCTATATTAACCGGATACTAGACGACGGACTCAATTGAAATCATTTCGGTGAACCTCAGAATGATAACTAACTAACTGAGATACTAGGAAATAGTGGAACTATACGTTTCAGCAGTTGGGAAAATCTTTTCTCGAACATAAGATAATAAACAACTTTATAAAGAATAAATGATTAGAATAGAAGGTTTTGTAATAGAGTTTGTTGTTTAAAAACAAATTAAATAACACAGGAACAAAATATGAATTCTGCGTAAAAATAACTAACAAAGTATCCTAAATATATAATACTTCAGTATGCGTGCAAAAGTTGTATTATAGATTAACCTAACTGTGCCGATGCACAAACTTTTTGTATTTGTCTAAAAATATCTAAAAATGAAAGTTATAAATAATCATTGACTTTATTGTCAGCAATTGGAAAAAAAATATAAACAACAATATTCGCTTCTGTTGACACGGGCGCTATGTTTTTCTTGCTCGCATCCGGTATGATGTGCCAAATGCGATTCACTCGTAGTAGTGACACGTGCTGAGAGAGCTATATACGTGTCATTTACGCGTCATATTGATCAGTAGAAAAAACGTATATGTCTACCAAATTATGAATCATATCATGAATAACTTTATTCTTAGAATAATTCATTTTTTTTAAAAGTCAAGATATTGAAGAAGAAATTATGTGACGAATGGGTTTTATGAGATTCGTCAAATTCAATGATGTATAAAAATATTCAAATAAACTAAGATAACATTTAAGTATGAAAATTTTAAATCTTATGGGTATTCGTATCGATTTATTTATTTTATAATTAATGAATGGTATATAATAAATTTCAAAGTGATCCTCAATCATGAAAGATATTTTTTTAAAGATACACAAAAACTTGCATTCGTCCCTTAGTATCTCTATCCGAAATAATTATTAGAATATCTAGAATTTCTTATAGCATTAACTCAATGCTATCTCTCTCGTGGTTTATTATACTATCAAAATATATTGTTGCAAACTACAAGGAATAGTACTGGTTAAATTATATAAATATGAATTATAAAATTATACCAGATTTAAAAAAAAAATGTATTTCAAATCGTTTCTTATGTCACAATTTGTTTTGGGAATGATTTAATTTTAATGTTATTTCTAAAGCAAATAACACGCACTGATCCGTTGTATGTGGTTTTATTTTTTTGGAAATTCATGCGGAACTCAACGATTTAATTTCGAAACCTTCCATCTTCAACAGAGTGTAAAAAAAACAGTTCAGCACTCGACTATTTATATGCACAATTGAAATTCAAAATCCGGCATATTTTTGAACGATATTATGTAATACAACACGCATTGTACATATGTGTTAATACTTTGTTTTCATCCTTTAATTCACTCTGATTGTATTGTAACACAATCTTAGAATACGAATCTATTTTAATAGCTTTAATTAGCTAATTTAAAATGAATGTGCATGAACATTACCTGTTTATATGATGGGTAATGAAAATTTCACGATCGATAGCTATATCGTTTACATAACCGTTCACACTCACCGATTGGACCAGTAAATTTAAACTGGGAATTAAAAACAAGTCAAGTGTCAGATAATTGCGCAACTTGCGGATTTATCTAAAAGCAAATGGAACTGGATTGTGGCATCGACATTTTAAAAGTGGATCGCTTTACATTTGAAGGGAAAAATTGCAGACACTTTTTACATGGTTACATAACGGTCTGGTCATCCAGTTTCCGCATGTTTTATCTGCAGACTACCTTTTCAAAGTATGTCAATTAAAACGCTTATGGATATTGTAAAATATCATACAAGACTACATTCACCAAATTTATAATTGTGTTATCTCTTCCTCCCATATGCCCTTGCTACATATGATATACGACCGGATCTGGTAATCAGAATTCACTCATGCCATACAGCGAATAACATCCTTTCAATACACAACATACATGGGTACTATCAAGAAAGGCAAATTTACGGATGTGAGCGTCTATTGTTAATTCCATTGTCTTGCACTCGGATATGAATCTTTTCTCTTTGAGATACAGTCATCAGCCCTCCAAATTGTTGAAATTTTCGTGTTGAAAGGAACACAAGGTCGATTCACAAATAAAGTTTCTGTGACATATCCGTCGCTATAAACAATACATGATGTATTTATTATATCTTTTAAAATATGTAAAAAAAAAACGTTATAGATCAATTACCTTGTAATTACAATCAAATCAAAAGTGCGTAATTTACGTGAAGAATTCGCACATTATAAAAAAAATATGCAATCTATACAATTAAACGCAAAATATGAACAATCCGCAAGTTTAATTAATTCCCTCCACAATTAATGAAGAAATGTTGTGACAAAGATATTTCAATATATCGTGGGAAAAAACATTTCCGGGAAATATAATTCCATCAAGAGCGTTGAGATACACGTATTATCAGATCAGGTAAGGTCAACTCTTAATTGAAACATACCATCGCGAAAGACCTAGACTCCGACAAAATTATATAATGGTTAAAGTTTTATATAATCTCTGAAACCATCTGATCTGCCATTGCCATCAGCGATTGTATTTTTCCTGATTTTTATATTTAAATAAATAGAAAAAAGTACGTTGACGATATCTGCATTCAACAAATAATTTGCAATCAATCATCTCAATAATATCAACTTCCTTTATATAATTAGCAAATGAATTAATGCATTACATATTAAATTAAATGTGATTAAGTCATTAGACATAGAATTCCCTATCGCAGTTTCCCCGTTAGGATAATCGTTGCAATCTTGCAAATCTTATGAAACATCTTAGTTGAAAATGAAACAATATTGCAAATTATGCATTATGCATACGAATGCATTTGGACATACTCAACATGAATTTAAATTATAAAATAATTAAAATATTTATCGACATCTATAAATAAAAATTAATACTAAAATGACAATATGGATATTACAACTTGTTACATCTAAAGTCACTGAGATGTCGTTTGAACATTAATCTGATAAATATGAGACACCTCTTGGCCATTGAAATAATTTTAAATTACTTGTTTTAGATAACTCCAACAAATAAATTAAAACAATTTATTTTCTATATTATAAATCTAAATAAATATAAATCAAACCACTTTTAATTATTAATTAAATATATTTTTAAAATGTTATAAATATCGTCTTTCCGAAAACAATTTATCACTTAATATAAATTAAAAAATAATAACAAAATGTCAAAATTTCATTCCCCGGATGTCGATCGACATTAGAATAATTTTACACATAATACGTAAAATAAAATTATGCATTTTTTTTTAAAAAAAAAAGCCAAAAATATGTTCTTTAGGCAGTTGAGGTCAAGTTCAGACAATTTTCCAAAACTGTTTACAGAATTTTGTAATGAAATATCTTATTCATTGCACTAAAAAGTTATGAGAACTACCAACAGATGTATTTTTTTTCTTCTCAGATAATATATCGAATATGTTGTTAATTAAATATTGAGTTTTACGACCAACGAACTGATATTATCATCTGTAAAACATATTTTATGAACATTTCTTCTGAACAGTATAATAATCAGAGAAAGCATATCAATGCAATTTTATTACAAAGCAACTAGAGAAATTCATGTTTAAATATTACTGTAATTAAACATACGTATGTGAAAATGATTTCAATATATGCATTTATAAAACAAAACGCATTGCGATTCTTCGAATAAGATCAACATCTATATTACGAAATGGATATAAAACAAGCGGAAATGCATTGAAATAGATTAACCAGTTCCTCATCATTCTTATCGCAGTATTCATAATTGTGTTATTAGCAAAAAAAAAGCAGACTCCCACGACGTGAGAGTTCATCCGAACAATCTGATACGAATAATCAGTTCCGCAGACTGATTGACTAGAAATCTATTGTCTGGGCCATCTATCATAACAGAGACGGATTCCATATTGGCAGAAAAATCATCAATTTGTTATATCACCGAGAGAATGTGTGATGCAAGTAAAAGAAGATCGTCTACTACGGAGCAGTTCCGCAAAGAAATTGATTCAGATCCATGTCGACACATCGACATTGAAAATTTTAATTGGAAGAAACTTATTGTATATTAAATTTAAAAATATATACAATTGCAATTATTAGCTATATTATTATGCAAATCGAATTAAATTAATATTTATTCGATAGCGTTCTACAATTTACCCTTAAAACTTCATAACGAAGTTACATAATTTATCGCAATAGATTGCGAATACAATTCGATATATTATGGCTATATAAATTTAACAGAGAATGCCGCGTATCGATCGCATCACTTATTGCAATATTAATTTCACTTGCGCAATGAATACATTTTTTTTAAATAACACAGTCAATTGTTGCTAATTAAGAAAAATCTGAAGAATTGATTGGTTAACAATAATTATATCTGGTTTACTTTCGAATATTAAAATATACGACGTGGCTAATGAATATCGCGATTATATTTCCGCAATGATTCTTACAAATTAAAGAGCTCGGAGAGCATAATTCACCGAAACGAATCCGCACATGCAGCAAGAATCAATGAATAATCAGTATAGAAAAACATTTGCCATCATTTAAATTAAACATTGAGTTTAGCGAAATTATTTATTATATTATTAACTTTAAAATTTAAAACAATATTGGTCGGCTCTCACTGTTTCATGGTATTCATTATTTCGGATATTTGAACGGCTTGCGCAATGTATTCCCGAGGAATTGTCAACATTTGACAATAAGAGGTACCAGTCGATGTTTTAATGTGTGTCACGCTCCCATTCACCAACTAATTTTTTGATCTAACGAAGAAATGAAACAGGCTTATGTGCAATGCAACCAACCTGCGCAGCTAAGTGACGCAAGCTAATTCCATTGTGCTTGTTTAATCCATAACCAGTGCGGGCAGTATATTTTTAAAGAATTGTTTAACGCTTAGCTAAACGTTTCCTCTTCCTTCTGCGGCGAGATCTGGTCCTCTCAAGCCTCTTCTTCGACAAGCAACCGATTCCATATAAATCAGACGAGTGCGTCGTGTCGCAATGTCAGTACAAATCGATTCTGCGTAGAAATACATGGTTACGTAGAAGCTAAATCACCGGAATTCTGCTTTGAGCAATTGTTACATTTTCCATTTTCAGCGTCGCTCGCTTGGCAATAATTCTGACCACAGTCACAGATAAAATCGTCGGTGTTTTATGTCAGTATCTGTACTAATAGTGCTCAGTTTAGGACTAGCATGTGAAATCCGTTCAAGAAGTTAATAATTTGTAATGAATGATGTCCGCTTTTGTTTAAAAAAATAATTTCACATGAGGATATTGTGAAATTATAGGCCTATCATAAAATCTTTAATTAATTATGATCATTGCTGCATATCAAATGCAATATTATATTTTCACTATTGAAAAAGATATAGTTTTATATAATAGAACATTATAAATGTAAAATCACAATGCATTTTTACAATACATTTTCTTTAAATATTAACACACTATTATATGCAGTTTAATTAGAGCAAAAATGAACAAGAATAATTTCTTAACAAATTATAACAAGAATATCTTGTATTGTATAAAAATAACTGAAATAACGCCGTCTTATAAAAAAATAACTATTTTATATTTTGTAAATATTTCAGCATAATTGTGAAATGATACTTTACATTAATTCATACATAAACATTCCGTATTGTATAATAAATTCGAAAGTAAACTCATTTTGAAACCAATGGAATATAAAATTTATTAAACTATTAAATCTTTGTGATATTAAATGCTATACGTTTCAATCGATTAACTTTTAAAACATTAATTGATCGATCTATATAAATTTGAACAAAAAATATTTTAGTGCAGATTTTTACATAGATCCATAGTAATGGTTTAAATACAGAATTCAATGAATAACATAATTTGTTGAGATCGTCAGATACATTCGAATGATGGCGAATTGCACAAAATTATCAAGACCGAGTTACATAAATAATTTTTAATTTGTACACAGACATAAATGGTAACACTTTAATAAATGGCGTTGAAATCTGAAACGTTTATCTCGAAACCGGGCACCGCGACGTTGATTGTAATTAACTAAAATAACCGACGAAAAAATTCGCAAACGTTTCTCACAATTTTTTTCTGACGTGTGATTCGAGATTGAAAATGGCATTAATTGGCCAGTTTCCGTGTCGCGCATAATAATAAAACTGCAATTAAGTAGAAAACTCAACGCTTCCGCCAAAATTGAGCAATACTCGCTAAGTGCAGTTCTCTCCTCTCTTCACTAGTTACTTTTGTAACGAACACGCGTTGCACCATCCACGTATTGGCCCACTGAACTCGCTCAAACATATATTGTATTATTCAAGAGATTATACTTTATGTAATCTAATTGAAATCGTAAATCATTACATCTGACGCATTCGGGAGACTGTGCAAGATTAATTGTTGCATCAATACATCGGCGATGACATTGTCAGAAGCTGTGATTGAAATTTAAATTAAAAATAAATATCGTTCTTTGACAGTTGTTTATCCCAGGAATCTTGTGTATAGAACATATGATCCTCTTCCCACTAATATATAATGAAAGAAAAAGGAGACATGAAAGCCATATTCGGGTAATGGGACGAGATGATTCGGGATCTCAAAGCTATCATTCGCCCGCTAATAAGTAGAAACAGTAAATTATCTCATTTTCATTTCAGTTATCTTTCCGCAAATCCTTTACGCCTTTCTTATCTGGGGTTCCGCCTCGCCTCATCTTATTTCTAAAATTTAATTTAAAATGAACGTATTACTTAGACAAATGATTAACGGTCATTCGAAATGCTGATATATGAAATGACTTTAAAATCTTACCTTTAAATAATTATATTAAAACTCTTGCCATACCGGTTTTTAACTCCCTTTTAAAATTTATAAATATAAATTATTCAATTTCTAACCTATCTCCTAAATTTCAGTAAATTATAATCCCATAATAACCGTCTATCGGATCTTTTAAATGTACTCCGACTCTTTTAATCTCACCACATTCCTTATTCCCAAATCCGCATAAGAACAAAACTATGTAAATAAAATATAAAATATGATTAACTTCGATGAAGAGGAAAAAAGGCCAGGCTTCACGCCCTTGGAATAAAGCATTAAGTAAATAAGAGATGCTTAATGTCGAAATATTCTAAAGAAATTTTCTGGGTAGGTTGATATTTAGAAATATGTTAAAGCGTTATAATATAAGTTGGACTCTGAAAAAAAATACAAGTATTTTTGAGCTGTTATTTCCATTTCTTTAGTTATTTACTAACAATCTAAACAAGATAAAGTAATTTATAAAATGTTATTATAGAGAAATCTCCCAATACACGTAAATAGACATTATTTACTCTTAGTAATGATCAAAGGATTAAAACAGGTATTTCTTCGTTTATTTAATTCAAGGCTTCGAACCGTTATTTTCTTCGTTTTAGTTTTCGTACCGGTTAATTTAATAATATATATTGGCATTGGTTTTCGACCTGAAAAATAGTGTCATTTTTCGGTTTTCGGCTCAGTCTGAGACATATTTTTTACCATAATTAAGGACATTTTACTTCTTGTTTTTAAATAATTGAATGTTACAATAATTGAGGCAATACTATTATATAAATAGCATTAATAAGTTATTAAAGGTAGAATAATTAAAACTATAAGTGATGATAATAATATAATTTAACAAATGAAACAAATTTGTATTCACAATTGAAATATACAATGTTCTTGGGTATATTTTCAATTAAACTATTTCTATTGTCTCTCAAAATAAACTGTAAACCAAAGAAAGCTCATTCAACACTAACTTGTCTTGCAGAGGCTCCTAAAATCATCATTTCATTTATAAATGAGGATATGCATGCATTTTTATATTCCTACTAAAATTCTAAAATATGTTTTTTTCTGCCTAATCTTTGTAAATAATAAAAGTTATTCGATATAAATTCAATGTCCACAAGATTGTGTTGACACGCGTGTGTGAACATGTATAGAAACCGAAATAAACAGATTTTTTTCGGTTCAGCTCCGGTTTTTTTTGTTAACATGTTTTTTTTCTGATTCAGTATCTAATGGTTTGAAGCTTTCTATTAAACTCCGCTACACAATTCGCTCCAAAAATGGTAATTTACTGAGAGCCTAATTATATTTGTTAAAGATTTCATTACAATAAATATGATCATGGCAAACTAATCCTGTTCAATAATTATTTGATTGTTGACGAGAATCTGGTTTCACTATCGTCTTCAACATATTATTATAATCACCTGATATAGGACTGATTTTTTCTAGCGGTAATCCTAAGATCCATATTACTTTTTAATTTTTATAAACTGATAATTACAGCTATTGAGGTTCAGGAATCCGTATCCCTGATTATTTATAATACTTTGGTTGCCTTCATTTCGTAGATGAACAAACAACCTATAATATCGTAAATGCGTCTCATCTATAATATTATTGGCCTGGATAACGATAAATTTACAATTTTCTTGCATCTATTATATTTTATGGCAACATTTGAGAGGTTCCCTGACTAAGCCATGAACATAAATTGTAGTATTGATAATAGTTTCGATAAAGTTTATTCCGCAAACAAATTGTCAATAGACTTTATAATAAAATAGATAATATGGTGCATTATTAAAAAGTTTTTATACTAATCGTCGTTAATTAAAGTTGAAGAAAGTGAGTGTCATATTCACGAATGAATGGCATTGGCAATGACATAGATGATACAATTGTTCAGTGGCTGGTCAATGGAACTGACCTTGAGTGAAAGTAATATAACTTCTATCAATAAACACGTTTATATAAAAATGTTAGTTTTATTGGAATAAATCGAATGGAATATGGAGTATTAATATATTCCTACGCTACATTTATATTGCAAACACATAGACAATATTGCAAAATACAATAAATCTTTTAATATAAAAAATATTTTTATCTTAAAATCTAAATGAAAAATGTAACTTCCTTCACAGGAAGTGAACGAAAGTGAAAAAAATATTTATATTCGTTTTATACTCTCAATTACGTGTGTTATTTAACATACAATCTAGTCCGGATGTAAAATGAGGCTGTTGACACAATGTTGTTGAAACATTTGCCGGCTCTTGCGGCGGTACATAATGCGATAATTTAGGATAAAATTGATAATTATTTATGATCATTATGAAAAATTCGTAAAACACATTGCATTACGGATCATTATTCATCGCAGAGATCCATACATCACCCAAAAACGACAGAGCGGAAAAAGTGGAACCTGTCACGATTCGCCAGCTTTTCCTCATGGGGGCTTCGCACTCTATCACATTTTACATAATGCCATTAATTCAGACAATAATTGTCCGTCGTAATTATTATTCGAGAATAGAAAAGAGTTGCAAGATACGGCGTTCGAAACCAACACAATTTGTATCGCAATTTAAATTATTTGCGACGTGATGAATATTCAATGAATATTAAAAAATGGCGAATTAGACTGTATTAATATTGCGTGCTAAAAATGCGATTAGTTGCATATCCCGAATGAGTGATTGTGCCTTGTATAGTGAAAGACGCGATATCGCATGCACGTCAGTTCGATGACTTATTGCTGTGTTATACATTTTATCAATTAAGAAAATATGTTCTCCCAGATGACTAATCATCTTAAATCACAAAATCGTTTACTTTGTATTTATTTAAAATTTATAAAAGTTACCATATATAAATAAAAATATATAATGATTTTGTCGTTGTGTTTGGTACACTTATCTATACATTGGTAGCCTTAGTATAATGCTTGCATACTGTTAGCTGTCGAAAAGGTTTCAGGTGTTTTGATGTGCTGAAAAATATTTCACTTGTAGAAACAGAAATGTGAAAAATTTTGGTCAAAACCCACATCAAAATAATTCTTCAGCTTTCGTCTTTGCTGGATATGTGACTTCTTTCTATTACCAAAAAGAAATCACACGAAAAACGATATTTGACAACATTGAGGAGATAAAGATAGAATCGTCGACAGAGTTTCAACGCTATACTAAAAATAAAAGTTTCAAAAGTGCTTCAAAATTAAAAAATGTTTGATGCAAGTCTATAATAAAATTTAACTGAGGATTCACATTGAGTGGGTCACAATCACAAATCAATATGTATTTCTAGGAGTTACTAATTGTAAACTCATAAATATCTACCATTAAAAAGCCTATAACCATAAACCTAATAAAATAATACGTTAATAAAATATTTTACTAGTTTTTATATTAAATAAATTTATATTCATTATTACATTAAAATTTTCTAGAACTCAAAATTTACTATGCGTGGTTTATTATAATTATCACTGAGGATTGCATCAATATTATATTATATTATTTTGATTGCAATTTACATTTAATAAGATATTCGATATATTCAACTATGACGAATTATTATTAAGTATAGCGGCTTGCAATCTATGTAATTAAAAAAAAAACCCATTCAAATATTGCAGTGAATACTTGAATATATATATTAATGTTTTGATATTTTCAACATTGCAATCAACGAATTCTATTAATGTGCATCATTAATCACGATTGTATGTGCATGTCGTCTAGTTTCTCCATGTCTTCAGCATCTCTCAGATGCATTGCATGGACTACAATGCACTTCCGTGGGTGGCCAGAATAAGCTGTTCATTCTGATGTTATGCAATCAAACGCCAGAACTAATGCCAGACTTTTCTAGTGTCAGTTGTAGCGGAAATGCCCCAATGAAAATTATATTATGCGTCATTTTTATCGATTATATTAATCATTACAAAGAAAAATAGGAAATAATTCAATAAAGAATTGATTTAATGGAATTTACTTTTTAAGATTAGATGAATACATCTATCATACTGGTTGATTTTTTTTTACTTTTAAATAATTGCAAATTCTATAATGACATACATCATATGAAATTTTGATGTAACACATTATAACTGAGTCTGTTGATTATTGCAATGCAAATTTACGCAACCAATCAAATACCGTCGATGCCGTACCGCAACCAATCGTAAAATACCCGTTTTTCTCAAAAAAAATGTTCGTAAATAGTATAACATCTTATTAAAAAAATACGTATAATAATTTTACATAATAATATTTGCGAACTGTGTGCCGTGCGAAAGAGAGGCAGTCGCGTGCATCATGAAGCTGCATGCGCGGACAGTCCGTCTCTTTCCGGTGGGGGAGTTGCTGAAAAATAAGAGGGGAGGGGGCACCGTCAGCTTTTACCGAAGAGCCGGAATGGTGGGACCCTAGAAAGCGCTCGGAGGAAGGTGGAAAATATATAAGCGCGACTCTGAGCCAGCTAGAGGCATCAGTAGCTCGTTGCTTATCACACCCTTCACACAAAGAAACAATGAGATTGCTGGTAAGGACGAAACCAGTAATACAGTGCTGTGAACAAATTTTGTGCAGTGGCCAAAACAAAAACCAGTGAAATATTCAAATAATTATTAAAAACATCTTTTAGTGAGTGTGTTCGGAAAAATCCTTACATTGCCAAAACACCACTGAGTGCTATTTGTGCCATGGACTGCTGCAAGGGTTGATCTTCATTTCCATTACATATCGAGTCGTTTTGTGAAAGCAAGCGATTCTTACGTAAACGTTTAATTTTGATCATAATTATTGAATCCGATTGCATAAAATCGTTTTGACCACTTTCTAAACAATATAAATCCTCTTTACGATGACGAATGATGATATGATAATTTATTCTTTCCTATTTGTAATTACACCGCTAAACGATATATTTTTGTTGATTTCTCATATTGTGTATATTTTCTCAGAGCTATGCTGTGTTGGCTTGCGCAGCCATCCTGGTTGCTGGGGCCAAGGAAGGTAAGGAGCCAGCAGCAGCAGCATCATCTGACGAAACAGCCCTAGCCGAACCAAAGGAAGTGGAGCCCGCGTCTTCTGAAGAAAAAAAGCAAGACAAGCGTGGCGTCTTCGACTTTGGTTACGGGGGAGACGTCAGTTTTGATCATTCCGACTTCGGAGGGGATGGAGGGGATGGAGGAGATGGAGGTTACGGCGAGCATCAAGAAGAACACGTGAAAACTGTCACTGTTGTCAAGAAAGTACCCGTACCCTACCCCGTGGAGAAACGCATCCCCGTTCCGGTCGAAAAGCACGTCCCGTACCCAGTCAAAGTGGGCGTCCCTCAACCGTACCCGGTAATCAAACATGTTCCTTACCCAGTAAAGCAGATCATAAAAGTACCGGTGCACATTCCTAAACCTTTCCCTGTTACTAAACACGTCCCCTATCCGGTCAAAGTATCAGTCGACAGACCGGTTCCAGTAAAGGTGTACATTCCGCAACCCTATCCAGTGACGAAACACATCCCGGTTCCGGTTAAGGTGCCAGTTCCTCAACCCTATCCCGTGATTAAGCACATCCATGTACCTGTCAAGGTTCCAGTTCATGTCCCAGCTCCTTATCCAGTAGAAAAAATTGTGCACGTACCTGTCAAAGTACCAGTTGACAGACCTGTACCCGTGCACGTCTCCAAACCCGTTCCCGTTCACGTCGAGAAACCAGTACCATACGAGGTGATAAAGAAGGTACCGTATCCAGTCAAGGTTCCATACGACCGTCCATACCCGGTGCACGTAGACAAGCCCGTGCCGTATCACGTGAAAGTACCAGTACCAGCACCTTACCCAGTCGAAAAGATTGTCCATGTTCCCGTCGAGAAGAGAGTACCCGTCGCAGTGAAGGTTCCAGTCGACAGACCAGTGCCTTATACAGTCGTGAAGCATGTACCGTACACCGTAGAAAAGCCTGTACCATACCACGTCAAGGTTCCATACCCAGTACACCATGACGAACACCACGAGAAACAAGACGAAAAGAGTTCGGAAGGAGGATCCTACGACTTCAGCGGACACGAATCGTACGGTGGTGGTGGTGGTGACGAGGGCGGCTCCGACGAGGGAGGCCACCACGGATACTGATCTCAATCTTAGACAAATTCTATTTAACTCGTTTTAAGACAATCCAAATATTATAATTGCTTCCTTGTTTTATTTTCTAACTGACTGAATACTTTTTATACGAGGCAAAACACTGTTCTGTAAATTATCTTTAATAAAATATTACGTTAAGTTAACATATGTGTTTATATCCCGTATCCTATAGAAAGCGAAATGGTCAAGAATTTCACCGGGCGTACGTTATGCCCGTCACACTTATAAATATTAAATAAAAAATATAAAGAAAATGCAAACACGACATGAAATCGGAAGAATTCGCATGACGTGCGAATGAATTAACATGCAATAAAAATTTCACTCACCGGATGTATGGAATGTTAGCTGGAATGTGATATTTTGAACCAGGATCGAAGTCCATTTCCGATCTGAGCACGGGAGGTTTAATGCCGCTATACTGCTCTCTACAAATAATAAATTATTAGACTCCGAATTGCTATACACATTTAATTTAATATATTGATCTTACCGAAGCCTCCACCATTGACAGTTGTATTGATCCTTTCTAACTTCTTTGGAAAACACATCCCATCTCCACTTATCCATAGTTAGGGCGAACGGCAAAAATGCAATCTTATCCATTGCCATCGCAAATAAGAAATTAGTATTGTGAGGCAAATCATCTACAGATTTCTGCACAAGACCTAGCGTTTGTAAATGACGGGGATTCGATATCGATAACGCGATTGCTTCGCCGAGAGCCTCGTGAAAAGCTGAAATTAATTTAAACACAACATTAGCAAATAATTAGAACGATAATGCGCACGCCCCGGAATGATTATTCAATTAAAATCCACATAATTCGCATGTCACGCAACAATGAGTCCAACCATAAATTGTTCCAAATCACCAATCCATTCCGCGATTTTAAACATGCTCCTTTCTAAAAAATCATCGGATAATAATGTTAACGCCATGTGCGCACGCAAACACAATAATAACTATATGTTGCTATTATTTTTAAGAAAAAAAGTAGCAGTTCTATTACATAATTTGATCGTAATACTTTTATAATCATGGTGGACAACCTGTGGGTTATGCAATTCAGTATGGGGAACTAAAAACCAATCGTGAACGTGTGAATGCTAACAGGTTAATGGTAATGTCTTCATATTAATATGTTGCCCGTCTGTGCTCGATACGTTAATCCGTAATGTCTGGCATTTTTTTAATATTTTTTAAAGTATATACCGATCAGAATAAAAAAAACAATGTTAATTTAATTTTTTTTCATCAAAGTGTAAAAGTTTTACATCAAGATGTATTTCGGATTTTTATTAAATATTTCCTTAAAATGAAAAATAAATAATTAGGAATTTATAACAAATATAACGAACGTTATATACTTAAAATTTACATTTTACTTAAAAAAAATGTATTGTAAATAATAAAATATTTTTAATTATCGTATTGGTTCCAATGTTTTGATCGTCATGATGAATTTATGATGATAAGTTTTGCTTTAATTTTTTTCAATGACTAATTCCAATTTTACTTCTCATATTAAATAATCAATTATACACATATAATATAAGAATCATTCTGTGGGTGATGTCTCGTCAATATTATCTGCTTGATTTTGCACTGTCATGTTCGCAGTGTCAGTGACTTCATTGCATAATACATCTCGACTATTATTTCACGGGTCATTGACTAGATTCGGTATAAATATAAACAAAACCATATGATTTAAATGCACCTGAATTTTCTCGAAAAATTCATGAAAATTTTTATATAAAGAAGAAAAACAAAATCTACTGAATATTAACAAAACACTTGAATTTTTCGTAATGTGTGTGTTTGATTGAAATCTAAAATGTTATATATTCTTGAATAACAAATTTTTGGACATTTTTGAAATAATTTTTCTTTCAATAATTGCGTAAAGTTACAAAAAATCACCATTTAATCACAAATATTGATTATTTAAATTTTTTGAAACAATATTTTGAAAGTCATGCTATTTTTTATATTACATAAAATCATAATAAAATAATCAATTGATCGTATAAATAATTATTGCAGTGTAATTATTAAACAAATATATTCTCATCAGTAATTTAACAAAATAATTGTTTTCTTGAAAATTTGTATATGATGAATATAATAACAACAAAAAAATATTTGAAATAAGAGTAAGTAAGATTAACATTTAAGAAATAAATATAACGTTTTTGCTAATTTTTTTTATTATGTTTAATTGGTTTTTTTTTTTATCTATTTGACTATCTTCATAAAATTTGAATATATGATTGAATGAAAGTAAAAGTAGGTAAGTAAATTTCATCAAGCATCTGTATGATTCAGCAAAAATAATTCACAGTGAGAGGGGTGACCAAGCAAAAAATGTACATTTTGAAAATGATAACGTGGAATTTTTCAGGTATTATCAAATTCGGCGTTATGTGACTACGAATATTTGAATAATTTAGGTCAACGAAAATGAATGTGAAAATAATTCATTTTCATTGGTCAAAAATTTTTCAGAAAATATGAGGAAAATTGCATTAAATGCACCGCAAGTACGCGTCTGTCTGTGTCGATGCTAAGTAATGTAATTTAGTAATGCACTTTCACTCGATAAGTGTTCTGCGAGATATACGTTTGGTTAATATGAATCTGTTATTCGCCGATACTACCGTAGAAGGCCACACACACGAAGAGCTGAAAATGCTCTAACGATGAGGAAACGATGAAAAATGGACTTTTATTAAAAAATAAAAAAAAATAGTATGGAAATTCTCAATTATTATATATTAATTGAATAATATATATGTATTATTATAAAGTATGCAGGTTTCGTACTGCATACCAGTCGATCAGAGCTGATGGTGTAGTATGTCTTTTGGATTTCTATTGCGTACGTTGATAGCAAATCGCATTTTACGATCTGTCGGACAGACTTCTTGCGTAACTGTTACGGCTCTTGGTCATTCTTAATTGCAGAACGGCTCATGTGCGATTCCGAAAATGGAGTAGGCTTCCATTTCGAAACTGAAGCTAATACGGGAATATTTGAAAAATTTCTCAAACGGAAGTATGTGAATAAACAAGAGAAAAATTAACCAATTCACAACAGTCATTTACTCTATGAATTTATATTATAATTTCACGAATTTTATTTTTATTTATATTATAAACAAATTCTATACGAATTAAAAAATAATTTAATAATAAATATGTGTGATTAAGATCACAATGCAATTATTTCTTTCGTGTAAAAATTATATATTGCGTTTAGTTGCAATAAAAATGAATATTAGCCATAAATTACAAGCTGAGAAAGTGAAACGTATTGAGAGTAAAAATTTCTAGCAGATATCCGGGATCGTATTGAAATTTTTCATTATTTTTTTATAATACAGAATAGTTTTTTTTTACATATTAACAAATTCTCGATGATGGATAGCGTGTGGAAATTGCCAGACATAATAACCGAATTATGACTGATTGGTTCGTAATTATCAATATAATGTTTATTGCCAAAACTGCAACATTATTTTTTTTTAACAAACATTGCGCAACATTTCGAATAATACGTATTTCCCAACGTTGAATTATCCGAGTTATTTAATTGTGCGTATTGTAGCTCAACCGTTCAATGCATTCGAGTGATTTATGAGAAAATAATTTTGACTGATCATATTTATTTTTCTTACGCAAATAATAATATATGTAAGTGGGTCATTGTTATCGAAAAGCTAACAACGTCAATTCCTGGTATTTGAATTATGCATATTACAACGAGATTAATTATAAATTATTAAACTAGGAAGTGGTGGCCATCATTAAAATCTACTTACTAACGGAGATGTGAATTATGCAAATAAATGATTACCGCATACATATAGACATATATAATAATTTATGTGAAAAGGAAGTGCTTTTGTATTCAATTCTAATAAACTACCTGGATTAGCTCCATCTCTGAATATCTTCGGCTGATGCCTGTATTGCAAAAAGTATTGAATATGAGTTAGTTCGTGGTGGGCCGTTATCATATCTTTCATTGTGATATCTGTACACATTTTTAATCTGAAATAAAAATAATATAAAACATTAATTGATTCGATATACTATGGTGAATTATAGCATTGTTACTTCAGTATGTATATAAATATAAGAAGTACCCGATGAAAAAAACCATTTTATGACATTATCAGTAGCGTATTGGCTGTCAATTTGTTTATACCTATTTCTATTGCTATTGGTTATCTTAACACTCAAGGACCCGGTCCCGCGTTAGTGCGAAAATTTTCGTAAACGGTAAACACCCGCTCCCGCACTAACGCGGGTTCATACGAAACGTGCTATCTAATGCGCTACAAAAGCCTTTCTTTCAAAGTTTTACGACTGGACACAGTTTCATTCATTGCTCTGCATGCCCTTTGTAAAATATATGACATGTATTTATATATGGTTAAAAACTGTCCTTGAAATAATAGATTATTTAGATCTAAAACTTTCCAAAGTACTTACACGTTTTGTTTATCCATTCAACAAAATAACTTTTTTAGAATATTTATGTGACACAACTCGTCACATCCTTTATTACAAAGCTAAAATTACCTACATACTACATAAAGATATCTATTTGTTTTTTTTTATCGTCTAAAATACAATAAATCATCATTTTCACAGCCCGAAAATTTTCATTCTTATCTAAATATTCTAATAATCTAATATAAGTATACTATACGTATAATACTTCTCTTTTGGCCAAATTATCTCTAAAAGGAAAAAGTTACTAAGAATTTTTACAAAGCCGCGCAAAATCAAAAGACTGATAAAAGAATGCGGGTTTAGGTGTAAGTTTCGTCTGAAAACAGCGGGTGCTTGAGTGTTAAGAACAACTCATTTTTTTACACTCTCATTTTTTACAATTGCATTGATGGATATTGTTCAAACAATTTCTTAAGTGGAAATTTTGACTTAAAAATAGCAGATATTGTCAGATAAACTTGGTCTAAAAATAATTGGCATAATTCAAAAACAGAGCGTGTTGATATCGCATCATTTAAGTGATAAAAGCAAATCTGTACGGATTCGAACGTATCAAGAATTAATAAATTACAAAAAAAAACAATATTTCTTCGATATCTTATGGCAGGGGATGAGAATTATGTCATAATATCGGAAAATAATAGCTTTCTAAAGAGCAACCACTGGCAATATCGAAACTGAACCTAACGTTCAAAAACGTAAAAATAAACGTAAAATGAATTATTCATTAAAAAATTTTCAAATATGGCTAGTCAATACGGGTATAGCTCTATTGTTATAAACTGGAATGATTTAAATAAAGAATTCGTGGAAAAAGAAGCAGAATATTTACTATAAAAAAACATTTTTTTTTAACATTAAGCTAAAATTAATAGAGATAAATTAATGAAATTCGAATGGAATGTAATAATTGATCCGTAATATTTACCCAATCTTGGTTTATCGGATTTAGGCTCGTAGTTACCTTAAGACAAATGATAAACAATTATCCAAGAATGAAGTTATTCGAAAAGAATATTAAAGTTAAAACTCGATATCTATTTTTCATCTAAATAAAAAGATTTTTATGCAAATGGCATAATAAAATTACTAGAACGATTGGAGATACTAATTGTACAGTAGTCATTGAGGGAGAATATATAATTCATAATTGATATTATAATAGTAATATATATTTTAATTTGATTTTTATTTAAAAATACATCATTTTCATCAGGTATCCCTTATATTAAATATTTTATATTTATTATGCAAATATAATTAAAAATAAATATTGCTGTGTATCTGTGCCAGATTTAAACAGCCACACGAACGGTATTTATATATTAAGTAATTTACCTATAATCTTGTCCATTGCAGAAATCCCATGCTGATGGCTGACAATGAACATTTTGCTCCCCATTTCTCTCAAGTATTGATCTGGCCCAAAAACTAGACGGAAGTGCGCTCATATTGAGGGATACAAAAAATTCTTCGGCCAATTGGAAAATTGTCATCGGAGTGTAGCCCTGTAACATTAGATAAAACAAATATTAACATATGCTCTTTGCGATAATGTACAGCTGTATCGATAATGACGTAAAAACACACAGATAACGTGAATATATACAAATAAGTTGCTCAAAAATATAAAAAATATTAATTCAATTAGAATTTTTGTAACAATTCCCAGGAATATCATAAATGCCTGATATCGACGGTAAACTATTAATTTGTGGATAAAAGATTTTTTTTTTAAATTTACCCATTACTACGACATGATTTATGAACACCCTATGTTATAATTTTAATAACAATACAGGGAATTGCCATTACTTTGCAAATAATGTGCATTCGCCAATAACGCCCGGTAGCCGTGATCGTCTAGTGGTTAGGACCCCACGTTGTGGCCGTGGTAACCCAGGTTCGAATCCTGGTCACGGCAGTGCTTATAACACTGTCATGGCAGGGCGATTTTTTTTTCAGAAAAAAATAAAACATAAAAAGCGTGCTTATATTGATCGCATTATAAATATTTATATTATTCGTTTTATATATTCATATATACCTGCTGAACCATCTCGGCGGATACATCAAGAAAATTTTTCCCGGGATAAGGTATCGTCACGTCGAGTATATTAGTCCATGACTGTCCCCACATGTTTCCCAAAATATGAGCAGGAAGCGGTGCCGATCTGCTGATTCTTTCGGGCCCATAGAGATCCCTCAACTTCCTTCTAACATAAGCATGCAATTGTTCATACAACGGCAATATTTGTCTCCATACTTCGTCCATTTCCACTCTGAATCCGGGTGACTCGAATGGGAATGTCCAATATTCAGCGGCGTCCGTAAAATCTAAAAATTAAAATAAGCGACATCTATCAATGAATATTTTTATTAATATTAATTAAATAAAAATATTTATTTGATAATCCATAAGATGGCGTAAATTTTAAATAATAAACATACTATTGAGCTTCGCAGCTTGATTTGTTAGATCTACGAGTTGTTCATAGAGATCTCTGAATTTGAGTCCAGTATTGCGACGCCATTCGGTCCATACATGTTGCAATTCTCCCCAATCTCTAGATCTGGCCATCAGCAACGTGAGATCTGGCTGAAGTCGTAGACCGCATCTAAATGGCTCGTTATATCCACATATTTCAGCACTGTTATAAACAGCGAGCATATCATTTATGAGACGATTATACTAAAAAAAAATATAATAATGAAACATCACATACTTCATATGCATAAATAATATAATATTACTCTATCTAATTGATCTGGCGGTAAAGCGGCCGGTCCTATAATCGACATCAATCTTAATTGCCGCCATAGATTTCCAGTAGCTGCCAGATTATCCTTGTTCACATTATTGACCAACTGCCACAATCCTCTTTGGAATATAGAATATCTTTGCTGTGCATCCAGCTGGAATTGTAATGGTTATATTAATATTATATGTCATAATTATTGATTTGTTATGGCAGCAGTCATTCAAGTGCACCAAAACTCATTTGCATACTAATTCTGTAATGATATTGTCATCATTTTGTTTAAATACATATAATCGCCAACAATGTCAAATGTACGTCATTTAATTGCTGAAGAAGAGAAAGTACAGAACGTGTGTAAACATGTTTGAAGATAATCATATGCAACTTTTTGTTGAATGTGTTATACGAATAAATACATATGACCTATATTAGGCAAATAATATAATTTTTATAATTAAAATAATTAATATATATATGTGCAATGTCTAGGTGCAGATATATTTTAATTTCCAACCCGGAGTTTGTTCGCATTCGTAATAAATAAGAATATATATCAATATATTCATAAAATTAAAGAAAAATACATCTCAATGAAAATATTACGAGGCCAATGATTTTAGCTGCAAATAAGTACTAGGAAAAATTGTTTCCAAATACGATGTTCATAATTGAATCATAATAAAATGTAAAAAAATAGTATTGATACATATGGCTTAGTTCCAAATATTTAAAAGCAGAAAAATTGTCAAATTAAAATTGGTACTAAGATTTGAGAATTATATAAAAATTAAATACCGATGATAGAATATTCCAATTGTTTTAATATTATATTGTAAAATGATTAATATTAATGATAAAAAGATTTTGTTTAGATATTAGATAGTCTTTTAGCACAATATTTTTTAATATATCTATTTAGCTGAAGAGCCGCACCAAGAATTTTAAACTAAGGCTAGTAAAAATCTTTTGCTAGACAAACATTATCAATTATAATAGTAAAAAATTACAACATTAAAAATACATATTTTATAACTTGTAATAAGACGAATGAAACTATTTCCCATCTTTTGACATTTCAATTAAATTTAGTAAAGCTCTCTAGATTTTCCATTTTTTTCTTGTTGCAATGATGAATTATATACTCTGTTACGTTTATTTTTTTTATTAATACTTTAATACATATGATTATAGATTCGCGGGCTGCAAACAACTCGCGGATGGCCGCATGTGGCCCATGGGCCGTAGTTTAGATTACAGTTAGTACAATGTAAAAAATAAACAGTTAATTTATAAAAAAGAGAGAATATCCTTCGTTTCTTAAAATTAACTAGAAATTTTCCAAAGATATAATAATGAATTACCCGGTTTTCGATTAATAATAAAATATATTCATTACGTGTCGCTGAATAGAGAATACGCACATGTTTTCGCAAAGGTGACGAATATTTCAGTTAAAATTACGAAAAATAACTTTTGACTAGTAATTGTTAAATTTTAAAACCGTATTAATTATTTGTCTTTATTT
This sequence comes from Philopotamus ludificatus, assembly GCA_022495035.1. Classification (NCBI taxonomy): domain Eukaryota; kingdom Metazoa; phylum Arthropoda; class Insecta; order Trichoptera; family Philopotamidae; genus Philopotamus; species Philopotamus ludificatus. Next base: position 26,430 of record JAGXCT010037172.1, on the reverse strand, counting down.
CTTCCATGGTGGCAAAACGTCGTTCTATCTGAGTCCTTTTTTTCTCTGGGTAATACTTTTTATTTTTCCATTTACAACACGTAAAACCTTTAAACCACGTAAACCCTCGTCTACAAACATCCAATATGACTACCAATGTCAAGATACGCCAGGAATAATTATACCAATTACTTATGCAAAAAATCGCATAGTTTTTTATCAAACTAATATTGGGTTGACTGAAATAGTTAAACATGAAATCAATCGATTATCATAATATAATTAATTGAAATAATATTCATTAATAAAGGCGCAGTAGCTTTATATATTATTATATAATGATGTATGCATGTTTTAAACGACTCCATAATCAAAATTAACCTTGGGGTGCCAGGATACTTGTCATTTAGTATTAAATACGAGACAATGATTATTAAGATCAAAGTTTTATCACAGATGAATATCGTGAGAAAATGATCTCGTAAACAATTTTATATTTTACGACAGCATCGATGAGTCAGTGATGAATTACATCTTAGTCAATCTTCATACAATTATAATGCAAGGTGTGGCTGTGATAATTATATGGCTTTACAATTATTTCAGTGCAGCATAAGTGGCTCGTCCGATAATGATGTCATCAATAATTAATAATCGATTCAAAATTTGTCTTCCAGTCCACGAACGTTTTATACATAAATGATTACAATAGCCGATTAAACTTCTTCATAGCCTTTTTGGTTGAAGGTTTATTTCATAAATGTGTCATAACAAATCAAAAATAAAAATATAAATTGACCATTAAATCAATTTGAGCCAAGGCCGAGTGGACTCCCATTGGCATCCCTGATTTTTCTCGCAAATTATGCACATGTCCACAAATTAATTTCATGTCGTTACGTGTACGTTTCATTCTCGTTTGTTTTTTTCTTGGACCCTATTACGGTTTTCCCATTGTCTGATATTATGCTCGCCGTGGGAACAGCAATAAAACTTCTCTTATGTTTCTAGCTATTAGAGGTCTTCAAATGCACATGACCCTACCGTGAATACTTCACAACTTAGACTGTAAACAACGGTCGAGATTGAGGTCTCGTTGACTTATGTTCGTTGTAATCATTTTCACTTTCATTAATGAGCTTAATAACAGCGTTGTCTTTTTAGGAAAAATATTTCGGATTATCGAAGAAAATGCTTTCACAACGTTTAAATAAATATTTCATTTTCCCACAATGTTGAACAAATAATCCACATATTCAAGTTGTTACAAAATGTTCAATGGCAGCCCATCTTTAACATTTACTATGATAGAATCATTAAAGTAATTTTGTCAAAATATAGACACATGGGTTGTGCTCAATTACTCAAATCGTGTGAAGCGCTCATTCCCATTAATATCCGACTTATAATCACAAATACGTACGAGATTATTTTATTTTTTTCCAGGAAAATAATCAATGCACATATTTCAACCTTCACAATTAATATGAAAGAGAACGGACAAATATTGAATAAAAAGAAAATATAAAACCAACAGTTACGTGCTGTACGTTGCGCAAGAGTCAATAGACTTGGAAACAATAAACCAGATGGACAAGATTAGCGATTCGCAAATTGGTCAATGTTACAGATTCTATTCTAGTTCATTAGTGTAGGTCATCCATCGCGTGTTACATAGATGTCAATCAATTTCCGTTTTTGTTCTAAAAATCGTGTATATAAATTTAAATTAAAATTAAAATATTATTTATTGTTTCACTTATTGCTCAATGTTCCGTATGTAACAAAGATTCACACTACAATACAACAAAACCCATTGTCTCGGATGATTTGTAAAACTTGTGCTTTTGAAGTAAAACATACTTCGTCATATATTTTACATACGTAATATATGAAAAAGACCTTGACACGTATATTACTTTAATTTTAAAATAAAAAATATTAACAGTTCCCTATTTTATATACATACATTTACAAATAAATAATTCCTTTACACCAAATCCTTTTTACATTTTTATTTTTTAAATATTAAAATAAATACATGGTATATTGAACCATTGTAAGTGGTGAAAGCTAAAACAACCGAAAATTCTTAAAATATATTTATTAAATTCATTATGCAATACGTTCCAATCATTGTTATAAAGTCAGTTCTTGACTTTTGACGGGGTTTCTTCCCCCCACTTGGGACGCAAATTGAAAAGGTTGTTAATCAAATTTCATATTAATAAATAATAGACATAAAGGTGTGTAGGAATTTAATGTTTTAATTTATGATTGCTAATTTTTAACTTTATACAAATAAATATTTATTAACATTATTCTAGAGTATTTTTATAAACTGTGCTACTTATGTCTATTGATGACTCTGGTATTCTAAGCGATTCCAGCTATGACGTTTATTTTTCTTATAAACATGTCCAGATTAGTTTGTATAGTTTTTGTTTCTTTTCTTAATTAATTTTATAATAACAGACAAGTGCTTGCTGAATGAAATTGCATACCTTTGAAGATCTATGGGTGTCTCAGTCAATATTTTTGTTTTTTTTTAATTCAAACATTGATCTGGGCAAATTCATATCGTTAACATATTTTTTTGGTAGTTCTTTAGTAGGTTAAGTTTATCTAGTCCTTTCAAAATCTTTCATATTTTCTGTAATTTATTCTGTCTTAATTTCAATCAGTCATGCGTTGTAAATTCCTCAACATCATTTCCCAAAAGATGAATTACCCCTTCGTTATCAATTTCCAGATTGAGCAAATTGTAGAAAAATATCTCTTCTACTTCCTCATCACTAATGAAATTCGTGTTATTGTTTTCATCGATACTTATTATTTTACTACGTCACGAACTCATCCTATATCTTTAATATACTTAGACAGAGTTAAATGGGACAATTTAAATTTTGCCACACTGATACTATTTTTTTTCAAATCAATGGCTTTTTTCTATTTTAATCAGTCTGGTTGTACATTTTGCAATTAAAAAATCAAAATTAAACTCCAAAACGCTCAGAATATTTATTAAACACTGAAAAAAAACCTTTTACGGCTTTTTCTTTTTGTCGTAAGTGAAAATAGTTATAAATCAAGAACTGATTGTGATCCATAAATGTATATGTTTTAATACATATCGACGTGATCCTATTCGAACAGATGGTATATGGCTTAAATTTAATTGAAATTGCTTTAGCGAATAATAAGTCAGATAATATTAGCAATGAGGAAGAAGAGGAGCTACCACTACCAAACTGAAATAATTAAATCTAAAAATTCACATCAGCCGGAAAACGACTATAATTTTAACCGTGCTCGTTAATTCTGAAAATGCGTTGGGACTCTTCACATTAAATTATATTCTCTAAAAACATATTTGAATAATAACAAACTTAAACAAAAATATAGAGCTTGAAATTAAAACAAACTATTAATTAGTTATCATCACTAAGTACATTAAAACAAATGGAAAAGGATTAAATTTTGCGAGAAAAATAATTTGAATACAATTTTTTTGCTTGACTTGGTAAAGTAATTTTAGTGTTTTAATATTTGTTTATAATTATTTAGAAGATTTTTAAGATGTACTAAATAAACTGGTTATAAATTGCATTAAAAATCCATAAGGGCTAATTATACAAAGTCTTTATATCTGTATTATAGCGTATTAAAAGAGACAAATATATTGTCCGTTCTCGAGTTACGATGGGGTTCCGTTGCGCCACATTCGTCGTAAGTCATCGTTAATTTTATTTCTGATGTAGATGATATGTTAATAATTTATATGGTAAATGTAATAATTAAACTTTTTACAAACAAACACTCTATGTTTACAATTATTATTCCGGAGTATTTCTATTATCTGTGCTACATATCGTATATCCATTGGTGACTCCTGAGATTTTTCAGCAATTGCAGTGATGCTTTTTGTTATAATGTTTGTATATGTTTTTGTTACAAACATACCCAATTATTTTTTATAGTTTTTTGTTCCTTTATCCAAGTCCATATTTTTAAATTTTTGAATTCATCACTGATTTGGGCAAAAGCTGCAGCCACGTCATTAAGCGCAACTCTTTTTGGTAGTTTGTGGAGTTTATATATTTTTTTCAACTGCTATATTTATTTTCTGTAACTCGTTTTTCCTCAATTTTAATCAAGTCATGGTTTGTGCGTTCCTCGACATCATTATTCAAAAGTTGAATTACATCCTAATTGTCAACTTCGACAATTAATAGTTTAGAAAATTTTACGATAAAACTGGCTATCAAATCTCTTCTATTTCCTTATTTCTATTAAAATTCATATAGTTAAAAAAATCATACATGACGTCGTTACATTCGACCATCCTTCTGAGATATTTTTTATTGCATGATAGACAATTGTATCTTTCTCTTTTCCTGCAATTGCTTGAGAAAAAGTGATTTTTAAATAATGCACTTAGCAATACCTCCCTGATCCATCGGCTGTAGAATGCTTTTAGTATTGAAAGGCAATAACTATTATTATGTATATTTTTCAAAAATAATGAGGCAATCGATTGCATTATCTTATTTATGCCATACGCGTAACAAACACTGAAAAGATGTTTTTTACAAAATTGTCGTAAGTCGAGGTGTTCGTACGTCGAAAACCGACTGTAGGCTCCTGCAGGGGTTAAATTTAGCGGAAAATTTAAGTTAGTTTACAATGGATGAATTTTAAATGCACCTGTTGCTGTTGTTTTTCAATTTTTTTTAAAAAAAATATCATTTTAAGGAAAATGTGCAACAACTGAAGGTCTCGACTAATGATCTATGACACGCACTTTATTGATCAACCCTGACGAAAATATTAATTAGATTATATTTGACAATGAGAAACTTTAATAGTTTTAAAATTTGTTTTTGACCATTGAAAATTATAAGCCGCGACATCTGTAATCAATGGCTTGATGTAGGCGGTGTCTCGGCAAAAAATGGCAATGCCATCTAATTGCTACAGAATAATGCGAGCCATGCATTTTGTTTATCGCGTGTGACACATCATGACTCTGATAGTTAATGATATGAGCATTGAGTATCGGTTTGGCTATTTGAGAAAGGGCTGTTGAATATAAGTAACAAGCGAAAAACACAATAACTTCCAGAAGAAACAATAGGCTGAATATATTAATGTTTCAATATAAACAATGTAATGTACATAATATAAAATATATTTAAAACTATCCTCATGGTAATTTAAGAAAGCGAATAAAAGAAAAAATCAATTATGATATATTTCCAAAAAATAATCTCCCAATATCACCTTCATGCTAAGTAAACCACGTGCTTTATGCACGGAAGGCTCTGGGGGCAAAAACTGATACACTTTTGTCTCATCACGTCTTCGTGGTGGACCAGTTAGAGGTCACTTGCGAAATTGTGTGACCTAGAAACCATTGCTTACATAATACTGTGTAATATATATTATGTTTGATATTTAAAATAATACATGGAGTAAAAAAAGGAATTGGACAACAAGGCTCGTCACAATTGATTGACCATGCTGTTCGATGCAATCTTGGCCCTCATATTTCAGACACGGATCATGGACCATAATCTATGCGCGACATCATTTCAATAATTTTATATTAATCGCATATCGAAGGACAAATATTAATGTCACAAATTATTTTATTTGCAAAAAGGAATTTTATTTAATGTCTCAAACTACAGCGATTCCTCATGCATATCCGTTATTTTAAATGCAATAAAACATCAATGCATTAAATAATACAAAAAAAGAGCAAATGGATTTTTAACTTACCGCTGCCAATTGTGTGACTTCATTGACGTTTGTTTCAAAATTCCATTGTGCATCAACATTGTTGAAGCACTCCTCAGAAGCCTGCGCGTCAATTTGGCCCAAGAATCTCCTAATTGCCAACGTGTCCGTCTGATAATTAAATCCTTCTCGTCCCCCTTGATTATTTGTGACTCCGTTCGAATTTCGGTTAAAATCGTTTCTATCTGATTCGGGATAATCCGGATTTCTTTGATTGAAATTTCTATCGTTTCCATTAAAATTATCTACACCCGGATTGGTCGGATAATTGTCGTTCTGATTTGGAAACCCTCGATTGACTATATCCGGATTGATTCCTATATCTTGTTGATATCTCGGGGATGAAGAATATATGTTGGGTCTTTGAGTCGACGAATAGGGGCCATTATAAGGATTTAATGGCGCATTATTAAATGGCCTAGCTGTCGAAACTCTATTGTATTGATTATAATATGGATCCCCTGGTCTTGGAGAAGTTGAACCACCGGGAGACAGGGGAGATAAATCTAATTGGGCTTTAACCGATATTGTAAAAGTACACAGAAATAAAACTGTAATCTCTTCTCTCCATTGCCAAGAAAATGGAATTTTCCTCTTTTGGACACAAGTCATTTTGTAAGCGTTTATTTTATAGTTTATGGCACAGAATTATATATCAGTCATTAAATTAAAAATCTTAAAAACCATAAAAATATAGTTAGGATTGGTGTTCCAAATGGAATATTTTGCTAAAAACAAGTGCGTTAGAATGGATGAAGACAATCGAAGTAGAAGATATCTGTCTGTACAGGTTGTTTGCACGTTATCACCGGTCGACCCAGAAAGTCGAGCACGTTATCACGGGAGCACGAGCGCGTCACCACTGACTGGCGGCACTGCAAGAGTTCAGAGGTAAACTGAACCGCGGTGGGCACCTGTCCATGGCTGAGGACCTACGGCACCAACGACAATGGAGTGCCATTGTAGCGAAATTACGATAATTCATTTACAGGTGTACGAAGCGACATTGGGTGTTTGTTACACACGGGAGCTAATTGACGATCGCAACTCTTGTGCAACAATGAAAATGAGTCAGTTTAAGTGATTCAAGTCCTGATGATGTAGTGAAGAATGCACTATTATCTGAGTGAAGCCTTCTGTCGGACACTTAAGGTGAAATCACACATATGATCTTGTATTCTTATTTTAATATTTTACGGTGTAATTTTAATTTTTAAATTTCATGTAAAAACATAAACATGTTTATGTAATAGGGAAAAAATATTAAAACATATATGGTTTGTAAACCAGAGAGTTAATAATTTAATGAAATTTTTCAGTATATAATGGTTTTCGTCAGATCACCGTATAAACATATATTTTTATGTTCAATTTAATTGAAAGTTTTATAAATATATGATTTAATTTGTATTAATATATAACTTTTATTTATTTGTGGAAATAGAAATCTAGCTTTAAACACGAACCATTCTTTTTTTATATAATAAGTTTAACGCTGTCATTTTTACATGGTTACATCTAGAACTTGTCTATTGTGCTAGAAGAGAATTTGGTGCATTTAAATAAAAAAAATATATAAGAATATTCGGTATTACTTACGGTTATATTTCTTCTCAGTTAGCATACCCCAAATTCTGAAAAAATATAAAAATATATAAATGACAATTTTAAATTGCGTAACTTGATAAGGAGGGAAGAAATGACTTGTCAATTAAAATAGGGAAGCTAAAACCTAGTAGTCGTAAATAAATCCAAGTCAATGCTAATAATCAATTAATTAAGACTGCCATCACAAGATTAAATAAAATCTAGGGAGATCGAAGCGTTTTCATTATCAAGATACATCTCATAAGAACATTGGGTTATCTGCTTGATTGTACCCGAAATTTAGATGTAATGCTGAATCAGGATGGTTTAGACCAGAGGGCCAAGCGAATACATGTGTCCTTCTGATCTGTCATCCTTGAAGAGTTGATTATATACTACACTAGCTACGATCATTTATGATTTTCCTCATAAGAATTCTACGATTCACGATTAAGTAAAGAGTAGAGTAGAGGACAACCCGGATAAGATCATAATGGTAAGACACCACATATACGATAGTTCTATTAAATTAAATAAAATACAGAATTTATATAGTTCTGCCCAAGAATCATCATTTTCTCGGAATTTAAAGAACATTTTTTTTAACAAGTGTGTGGATTATACGTTCATGAATTCAATTCATATTTTAAAAAATATTATCCTAACTATAAACGCACATACCTAAAGAATGTATCACAATCACGTGTTGCGCGTACGTATTTACAATAAAAATGACAAAATAAAACATTCGGTAATAGAAAAAGCTAAAATTACAATCAAATAGGGGCATGGATTAATACAAGGATCTTTGAAGATTGGTTCAAAATGAAATGGGTACCAAAAATGAGAGATTTTTTGAAGAATAAGAGGTTGCCACAAAAAGTATTGCTGTTATTAAATAATGCTCCTACGCGTCAAATTTTTATCACCTAATGTTAATTCTTTAGTTAAACCCATTGATCAAGTTATTTCTTTAATTTGTAACGAAGATGACAACTTGATTAAATTGTAAAAAAATGACTCTACTGGATGTGATATGTGGAGTACTCAATTTTGATAAAAAAATAAAGATAGTGACATTCGTTTGAACGTGAAGAAAAAATTACCGGATGTAGAAAGAAGTCCGAGACAAGTGAAATGACTCTAGATTTTCAGTAAAAGCATGTGAGTTGATGGAAAAATTTAGCTTTGAAAATATTGATAAATACATAAATGGTTAGAATATTATTCATGTGATCTGGGGTTTTGACATATAAGTGATGTGGATATTATTTCCAATCTCAGTCAACCAAGAGAGAAAAAGAATGGGAATGCAATTGAAGTAAAAAAAAATATCGATCGTATAAGAAACAACTCGGCACTAATTTCAGTTGACACTAGAGGAATATCTTTCTGGAGCTAGAACAGATTATAACCCTTTCTTAAGTATCACACAAAGTCTTCATTTGTGTTAAATATAGTTATGTAATGTTGTACATCATATATATTTGATAGAGAATTCGAACTAATATAGTTAAACTTTTCTTGGAAGAAAGCAAACTAAAATCATAAATTTTCTCAATAAACATTAAACATGTTAAAATGAAAGCCTACTTTAGAAATGTATACGTAATTGTATTTAAACACGAAATTAAAATGAATAGTCCGGATTATCCATGTTTTTGGATTATCAGTGCGGCCCCACCCCATCATTAGCCCGTTTAACCGGAGTATAGTGAATAATAATCAAAGCCGAATGAAATAAGGTATATTTTGTATTCATTTGTTAATGTATTCACACCACGACTGATGTCTGTAACTATTGTATAATAAAACTGCCCTAGCCCAAAGATCATCATCTCCGACGTTGATTGTCGCCACGACATGGTCATGCCATGATGTATGGCATGCCATGGCACAGGCCTCGCGCTAGCCCCGTTCACGTACCACGGCGACTACGTGAAAATGGAAAACCAAACAATGAATTTTTTTCTGGGTATATACCGCGAATAAGCTCCGCCCTTTTTTTCTCACGGCTTTTTCATACAAAAGACTAACAATATGTATGTGTGTGTCATATTTGCAGTGTAGAAGCCGGTGATATCATCACGCTTATTGCAATAATCAATGGTGACGTATCGACCAACAAATAAAATTTAAAATACAACCGCAATTCCCAGAAAATATGTTTTTATAGTAATATTATACATATAATAAGTTTACGATTTGACTTACAAAGTATTACATTAAATATATTAAGCAATAAAACTAACCTAATGCGAAAGGAAAATCCGCTTAACTGATGTTTTCCTTAATTTGGCATGGTAACCAGTAAAATGAATTCATTTATTTTATTTTGCATTTCATTTGTCAACACATTTGTTATTATTTCCGGAAGTAAACGTATCTAATTGAACCAATGATGATAGACGCAGTCGTATTCAATTTTTCATGTGAAAATCATTGTTTCAACATTTTTGCATTCAACGACCAAAACAATCATGATTTTGAATGAATCAATTTTTGTAATTTTCATCCGATAACAAAACAACAGATCCTTGAAGTGCATAATAATGGAGGCCGTGGAAAATTATTAATTAACATATATTTATTTATTTTTATGCACGTGCTGAGATGTAATTTGAAATGCAATCGTAATCTGATACTCTAACATTTATATTCATATGAAAAATTATTTAAAGAGCGGATTTTTGAGCAATTATGTTGCCATATTGTTCGCGGCATTAAAATTCTGTCAACATGAAGGTATTTCATATTTTTTTGAATAATAAATTGAATTAAATCAGTTGATCTACCAGATATACATCTTCACGCTTGTTCGCATTATAATAATTAGTATGACTACGCAATTACATCGCTGTTTATACGCTTCACTAATCGTTCCAGTCAAATAATGATATTTAAACGCATTTTATTAGAATTGATATATTTTATTTTCATGGATTATGAAATTCAATAAGGTTATTAATGTATTTTTTTTCATTTTCAGGAAATATATCAAACGATCGAGACCTCGATTAATGAACGAAATCAAGAACAATGCGAAAATAGATTGCAAAAGTCTTCACACGCTGTCACAAAAAATTAAATGTCGGCAAAATCTTTGATCTATTTCAATTTATTGTTTTCTTCGGGGAGCTCGACTTCACTTTCTCCAAATCCAAAAATCGTCGTCACTTTAAACTCTGGTATTCATAGCTTTGTTTGTTTTTCACGCTAGCCAATTTCCTGAATGTTTCGTGGATGCGTAACCGAGCGCCAACAATTAAAACAGTCAACACTTGCATGAATTCCCCAATTGTCTTCTGCATACGCCGTGGAAAAAAGCAGCAAAAGTGAAACTCAATGTCGCATTTCTTTGGTTTATGAAGGTGCTTCTTGCGACACGCCCAGAAGTACCATGATATCACGGCTATAATAGCTTATACGTGGGCCCTGTTGCTCAAGGATTTTGGGTCAGACCTCAGAATTGTCACATAAAATTACATATTTTCATAAAAGAAAAACAAGGAGATGTGGCACGCATTAAAACTTATGTAACGTTTCAACTCAAATTTTATGACATGTCCTAAAACACATAACAATGGCAGCACAAGCGAGCAATTGGAATTTCTAATCTATTTGATTTGATATTTTTATATAATTCAACTTACAATTCGCTATTTCGTATTTTCATCTTCCGTACGCATTTTCAGAGACCAGTTAGGAACATATTATGAGTCCAGTGGACGTCGATTGTGTCCGGCGCCGGTGTGCGCCGGACTCTCTACAATAAAAAAAATGATTTTATGTAAAAGAATTAGGATTTTAATCGATTTTAAAAAAGTTTCATGATTTTTTCCATAAATTGCGTCTTTCGGCACTCATAATCTTCCGGCGCCTGTGTGCGCCGCACAATCCAGCCATATAGACGGCGCGCCCCTGTATGAGTCGTAGATCGTTTATTCGTAAAAACAAATTTAAACTCTACCATAGACACTCGTTAAATGAATAGATCTATATTTAATAATACAAAAAATGTTTCATCCAACAATATGTAATCAAATACATGGCACGATTATTATGTACCATGTTGATTGTGTGATTTCATTTTCTGTACATACGAAATTGAAAGATTGTTGAAATTAGCAAAGCCGGTGTTTACATGACTTTGAGTCAAGGCCTCTAAGTCAATTATGCTTACGTATAAAAAACCGAAATTGACATTTATTATGGTGACAAATATTTTTATAGTGTGGTCTGTAAATTTTTTATTTTTCTTTGGAATTGTATGATACAGGTATTCAATTAATCTAAGCTAGATGTACACATGTATGTATGTGTGTTACAATAAGAATAAAATAATTTTCATAATAAAAAATACCATTTTATAAAAATATCAATTTATTTACGAGGTCATCATAAGTATTACATAATACTAATTTAGGGTTTTTCCATAAATATGTATAATAATTAAAACGCATTGTATTATTTTACAATGGTATTTATAAATAAAATATTATAAAAATTATATTATCACAAAGCTGAAAAATGTACACTCATCTTTTATTTTACACCGTCCAAGTGTTTGTGTTCCCGTGTTCATTGGTCCAAAAGGACTAATTTTATATCATAATAGACCAATGAATAAAAAAATAAACAAAATTGTGAAATTAATCGAGTAGCAGCTGCTTTAATTCATGCATGCTTGGAATTTGATTTGAAGAGTATTGAGCAGTGTTTTGTCCCTTATGATCCTAGCCTAGAACGAGCTTTTAAATTCCAACGAGACCTGCAGATTTGTATGCCTGGGTATCAATTAACGTACAAACAATTTATGAAACAAAGGAACGAAAAGGGATGATGGATTTCTTAATAAAAAGGAATTCAACAACATAGGACAGTAATAACAAACAAAAAGCTTCATTAGATTATAACAAATTAAACATGACGTATTTTAAAAAAAAAAAATGTATATGGATGACGTTTTGTAAAATTAATTTATTGGATTTTTATTATTACCTTTATTACAGGATTTTCTATACCACATTGTTATTTTATTTTAAATAACAACGTTTTTTAAATATAGGGTACCAATCTTCAATTTTTCTATAAATACTATTACCTTTTTACACGGTTTTTGGTGGAATGTATCTACCGTATAGTCGAGTATTCCATAAAAAATATTTCATGAAATTACAAATATGTATATTTATCATTGAACTATTGTTTTGTTGCTTTCGACGCCTTTATTTCAGCTTTTTGTTCATCAGTGCAATATCCTGTAATACAAAAAATAAAACCAATGATTACAGAAAAACATAAAAATAAACACACGATCATTGTAGATTGCAAGATATGTATCATAATTTTTTTTTATTGCGAAAATATTTTTTAGATCTATATCGACCGTGTCATTAATTAGTGTGTACGTTTTCCAGATATTTTTGTGAAATGAAGGTCGCCAACAAAGAATTTTATTTTATTTTGACGTTTAAAAAGTAGATAAATGAAATAAATAAAAGGCTATTTAATAACATTAAATATAAACAGCGTTCTTAAATAATAATATATATTTAAAAGTTTAGATTTAAATTCAAATAAAATTGGGTTTTTATAATCATGTGTTATAAAATACTCAAACGACGATCAGACTTTATAATTATTATAATCTGTAAGGTTATAAAATATTTACTTATTTTGCTTGGCGTCCATCCAATATATTCTCCGGTTTTGGCATTTTCCTCTTTGAGCCATTGTTCGAGAGAGCTGAAATATTCTAATATTCCATTTGCGTCCATTTTTCGTTGTCCAGTTATCATTTCCATAGCATCTTGCCATGGCCGAGATCCTCCAATTTTTAGCATATCACTAAAATAAAACATAATAATATTATAATAATTCAATCTAAAATAAATTACTTCAATCATACTGACGATAAGGCATTTCCAGCATCAGCGCTTTGGTAAATATCACAGTCAACAAGTTTCTTGGAATCGTTGTTTGGAATATATTGTCCGGCCTTGTCGCACAAAGCTCGGTGAAATTGGAATTGTATTATGAAACTTACATAATATCTGAAATAATATAATTTTAAATAATGAGATGAAAATGATTTTATAATAATACAGTGTTATGAATAACCTGGCATATTCAACGTCGGCCGACACATGATATTTAGCAGCGGCATCAAAATCATTCTCGGTGCGCTCCACAGGTGGCTCGATTCCTTGCAGATCTTCTCTCAGCCGCCAAAAATGACAGTTATAATTTTCGGGTGTTGTTTGACCCCGAAATATACTATAGCGATATATGTCAAGCAAATATGCAAAAGGTAAAAAGACAATTTTTTCTATCCCCTTTAAAATATTAATCTAAATTAGAATATTTGTACAACATATTGTGAGAATTTGTTTAATTATTCAAATACCTTAGAAAAGAGATGATTAATTTCAGCTTGATAATCATTTGAACGTTCTTCTAAGAGACCAATTTTTCTTAAATGCTTTGGAGTCGTTGCAGATAACGATATGACATCACCAACAGCTTCGTGAAAACCTAAAAGACAATATTTGGTTACATTTTGTATTAAAAATAATAATTAATACACATTAAAATAAAACTAAAGCTATTTTTATTATTTTAAACCCAACACACAATACCTTTAATTTAGCCATATGTAGTTAGCTAATTATAAATTGCAATTATATGTAAAATTAGTATATTTAAGTAAATTGAAAGTTGTTAGGAAAAGTGAGTTAATTTGAATACTCCAGTATACCCAATAAATTGGTTATAGTTTCAAACTATGTTTATCATTGTTAAACAATATCTACAAAACAATGGAAAGAAAGTTGTTAATGAATTTAAAACACAATATTAATTATCTAGTAATTATTAATGTATATAACGTGCAGTTAAAATTTGGAGACACTACAGTTTCAATGTATTACCTGGATTTGCACCTTCTCTATAAACAAGCGGCAAATCTTTGTATTGCAAATAATATTGTATGTGTCCCATTTCATGATGGGCAGTTTCAAAATGATCGGAATTTACAAGGGTGCATTGTTTAATCCTTAAACAAAATTAAATAGAACACTAAATCAATATCACTTGCACACGTTAGATTTTTACCTGGGTTAGCACCATTTCGGTTAACGACAGGTTGCTTTCTGTATTCCAAATAATATTGGATATGTCCCATTTCGTGGTGGACAATTTTAAAAGTTTCTATATTGATTAATGAACACATCTTAATCCTTGAAAAATTTCATTATTTAGATTATTGAATATGTATAATTTGCCCAATTTATAATATATGAATAATAAAAAAATGCATGGTGTTACTATAAATATTGTATTAACATAAATTACCTGAAATCTTCTCGGTCAAAAAAATCCCATGCTGACGCATGACAAACAAGCTCCCTGCCATCTGTCGGTTTTTCTATGATTGAGTTTTGCCAAAATTTAGGTGGCATTGCTGTCATGTTGAGAGATTGAAAGAATTCGTCGGCAAGTTTGAAAATTTTTACTGCCGTATAATTCTAAAATAAGAAATAATAATAAATAATTTTTTGAAAATATTTAACCTACACAATAAAACTAAAATTACACTCAACTATTTTAAACATGGTTTTGAAATAACATGGTCCACTAAATAGAACAAATAGTATATGTATACACAATTTATTTGTAATACATGATTCCCATTAATAAAATATTTATATATGAATTTTTAATTTCGCCCGTCGTTATGTCCCGGTATTTATTGGCGCAAAAGGATATAATTTTATGTCACGATTGCCAATGACTCTTTTTACACGGTTTTGGGTGTAACGTATATACGGTGTAAACAAACAGTAGAGTGTACTTATTAATATTTTAAATTATAAACCTGTTTGATCATAGAAGCTGTGATATCAGTAGTTGCCTTATCGGGAAATGGTCTCGAGAATGATTCTATATTTGACCACGATTGAGCCCATACATTTCCTAAATAATACAATTTTGCAAGTAATTCATATATTCGTCATATATAACAATATTTTATTAGTATATACCCAAAAGATGTGCGGGTATTGGCCCCTTTTTGTCAACGACGGAATCGCCATACTTTTCGTTAAGTCGCCGTCTTACATAGGCGTGTATTTGAAGATATAATGGTTTCAATTGTACCCATATTTTAGCCATTTCATCTTCAAAATCGTTTTGTTCATATGCACTTAACCAACTTTCTGCATTGTCAGTAAAATCTGTAGTAAAAAAATAATAATTTTAGTGCATTGCTATTAATTGAAATATTTTTATGAGAATAATACTGACTATTTAGTCTTGCTGCTTCGTTGCTCAATTTCACATATTCGATAAACTGATTTTTTACACGTCTACCTGCTTGGTTATGCCATTGTACCCAAGTGTATTCAAGTTCTTTAGGATCCTTACTATCAGCGAATATTCGAACTATATCTAAAAGTATTAACGTTAGCATTAGTAATGTTTTTCAAAATATTGGTATGATTATTATAAAATTAAGTTACCGGGTTCCAAACTAAGATCACATTTATCTTTTTGAGTATAAGAACAAATTTTGGACGTGGCATAATTGGATTGCATGTTGGCCGTTGTCTTTGCCAGCTTTTCAAATTGTTTGTCTGGCAATGCTGAGTTACCAAGCTTAGAATATTTAAAGAATTTTCTTTTTAAGTCAAAATCTTGAAAATCTTGCCATTTATATGTTATTGTTTCCAACCATGCAGATTTTTCATGACGGGATATTGCCAGGGACATATTTAACTGAAAAATTTAACGCAAATACATAAAACATAAATGGAAAAAAATAAAAGCAACTATTATACCTTGAATTCTTCATTTTCTTTTGTAATATTTGATTCATAAGCCCATTCTGCTAAAGCCATTTCATTTTTTAATTTGGCATTTTCTTTATCAAGTTTATCGATATACTTCCTTGCGAGTTCCTCCTCATTTTCAAGATTAGCGTCCTTTCCAGATGCAGTCATTAATATAACGACAGCGATAAAAATTGCTATAAAAACCAGTCCTGTTCCAGCCGCCATTATGGTCTATAGAGAATAGATAAATAAAGCAATGTTATTAAAAACATAATATATTTTTAAATAAACCACTTTTTAAATTATATTTATTTTAAATAATCTTAAAGTTATCTATATAATTATATAACACAAATATTATCATATATTATAATGGATTCATTTAATTGCAATTTCAATTATTGTCCATACATATACATTAGCAAATGATTCATGATGACTATTCATAAATCAATATTACAAAATATTTCATTTGTATAATGTGAATGAAATCCATTTTATATTCATCTCATGTCATGTCACTCAAAAGAATAATCATCATTGTTTTATTTCCGTAGTATTGAATCGACCAAAACACAATTTTTGTCAGCTGACCTCTATTATTAGATTTCACCATAGTCTTTGACATAAATCAGCTCAGCCAATGTAATAAAAAGCCTTGCAAACTGACAAGGCTGTGGACAATTGTTGAATACTAAAGATTTTCATAATTTATAAATCATATTAAACACAGTGTCAATCGAGATAACATTGAAGGGTTTAATAAAATTGAATACAAGATGAATATTACAATAGATCATCGATTGGAACGTCTTTAAAACAATAATTATCATGATTTAATTAATTATAAAAAATAAGTAATCATACCGATGTTTCGACTCCGAACTTGGAACTGAATGTATTACAAAAAACCACAGACTTTTATATCTCCAAACAAGTAATAATTTACACCTTCCTGGGCATTTATAAGTGTACTGTTAATTTAATGAGTTATAATATAAAAATATCTAAATCGACTATGAATATTATATTTTTATTTAAAAAAAAAAACAAACATTTCCAAAGAATACATGGAAACGGAAACTTAGATTTAAATAATTATTGACATCAACCATTATATTGTAGAATACATACAATGCTAACGTGTTAACATATATTTACGTACAAATAAAAATAATGAAACACTATTAAGATCGGATAATAATGGATTCATACAAAATTACTAAATTATATACACAAGTCAGCAATAATATATTAATTTTTTAAAAGTAATATTTTCTGCACGAGATATATGTATGATACTTACATGAAAATAAAATAAAGATGTATGGTGTGAAGAATAAAAACAGTTTAGACAACAAACGATGACTGAAACATCCACATCGTCATCTCATCAACCTACGAATGGCATTAGCTACATCAGTAGTGACGATACAATATGGCGCGTGTTACGTAATATCAAACGGGCAACTCGGGAATTAACCATTTTTTTTTTAAATTATTAAATTACCTTCGGTGCTAATTTTGCTATTGTATTGTGTAAACATTTCAAGAAAAGTGTTAAGTTTTAAAAACGACATCAATGACAAACGTCTGCATGATCGATTGATAAAGATAAAAACTAGCATAATTAATTAAATGTTATAAATTGGATATTTATTAATGTTTTTATAATACAAAATATTCAGATATTATAGAATGATGTTTGTTACAAGACTACGACTTTTTTTATATTTAGCTGTGCATTTTTTCTCTGCTTTTATTTACATAAAATATTGTGTAAAGTTATAATTAACAATTTGTGAAGGTGATAAGATGGCAAACATTGCTAGAACTTATAACATATGCAATTCAATGATTAGAACAGAAGCGTAACTAATCTAACGCAAGAGCATACAAGGCATTGGAGGCCCTCGAGGCCCTTAGAATTTAGGGGCTTTCAGAGCCCTCGGTATTAAAGGGTCATTCAGACGATATTATTAAGCACATTGTAAAATGCACAGTAATTAGACAATGAATCGTATTAAATGAATATTTAACGAGTCAAAACCTCGCGGTCTGCGAAAAAGATCTTTGAAAAATATTTTTAACACATCACTACATATCATTTGGAAATCTATCCGAAAAGCATGGATGACGCAAGAATTTTTTAATCAAGACTGGTTTCGTCATTTTTTTCAAGATGTAGAAAAATATTGCATTGAAAGTAGTCTACCATTTAATATGTTATTGTTCATTGGCAATGCACCAGGTCATCCGCCTTTTAACTATAATGATAATATAAAAATAATATTCCTTCCTCCGAATACAACCTCTATTATTCAACTATGGAATTAAGTATTACCTATGAAATACATTTAGACAAGCGGTTAAAGCTGTTGATGGTCAGAACGGAAAATCAATAATCCAATTTTGGAAAGAGTACAACATTTATAAAACTGTTAATATTAGAAAAATATCGATGATGCCTGGAGTGAAATTCAGTATGGAATAAGCTCATCTCAGATAAACACCGCTCTAATAAGTAGTCATCGACGTCATCAAAATTTTAATTGTACAATCGATGCATTACTAGATCCAATTAAAAGAGTAGTGACGTAATTATCATGAATTATTATCGTAAAAGTTATAATATATTTATTTTACAAAATAAAAACATTTTTAGATATGAAATATGATATATCATTTAATTCGCTTTGTATTTTGTAAGATTATTTTTTAATCTATTTAACTAAATTAGAAACTAATCTGTAATATTATGACATTATAATTGAATGACTAAAGACCTGAATACAAAGATACTGCAAAGATATTAAAATAAATTATTAATTACTTATTATCGTACTAAGATTTCTATATATTTTTTTCTATCAAATTTACGTCACATACACAATTGCTAATAATCAGAATCGGGGCTACGTTGTATGTGAACCATGACCGTCGCAGACACTGATTTTCTCGAAACCATGGAAACGTGCACGATTCATAAAGAGATTTAAGCAATTGAAAAATAAAATAAATTCATCTAAAAATAATCAGTCATTGCCAATAAAAACATTAGTGATATGATTGAAAACAATACTATTTATTAAAAAAAAATACTTAACATAACCATGCTTCAGTGTGATAACATTATGTTTACTTTAAATTATTATTTATTACAAATTTATTTTAATTACAAGATTCACTAAATCGGGTCGAGGGTTCTCAATTTATTGATCGTCGCAATTGAAACAGTGTTAAAAATATATATATATACACGTATAAGTTTGGGCCATACCAAAAACAATGCTGAGGTCAAAATCCTCTGAGAAACCAGTTTTAAACAAATATATGGATATAATATACAAAAGTACTTAAATAAAGAAAACCCTCGGCATCAGAGGTATCCCTGTAAATTGAAATGATGGGAAAGATTAACATAATTAAATAAAAGGTGTTTTAAACTATTATAAATAAAGAAATTAATTAGAATACTGTAAAACCCCGTTTGTGGGCTTTTGAAGGGACCGATAAAAAATAATTAAAGGGAAAACGTAGATTTTTTTTTAGAATTTTTTTTTTATTTAGATATTCACGCAAATCAGTTTGGTACAAATTTTTGTGTTGGTTTACAACTCTTTCGTTCTTATAAATCGATAAGAAAGTTTAGTCTTACGTTTTCAATGCTAAGTAGCATAAGTAATGTAAAGTAGCTTTTAAGGCCATCAATATGCCTCATCATCTTCCTTTGTTGAAATTAAGTGGATTAAGTTTAGCTCTTCTTCACCAGATAATCCTTCGTCGGATAAGTTTTACGTGGATGTGACTGTCCATTATAACATCGATATCCACGACTTCGGATGTTATTACGTTAAGGTTGAGGCTCTCAACGCTAGTATCTTCTATTTCATCTTCTTGTTCCTTAACGATTCCAGTTTTTCGAAAACAATTTTTGATAATTATTTCTTCAATTTTATCCCATGCCTTAACAGTGTAATGCATTGCATCTAAAAAAGATACCTTAACATTTTTGGGATCATCTCGTCATGCCAATTTTAATAATAATATTTTTATCAGATTTCTACTCGCTAATATTCATATTAAATATTTGAAATCGTCGCGCATTCAATTAAATATGTTTATAAATTGATTTGAATATTTCAAACATAAATTACGGGAAATAAAAAATCATACTAAAAATGTACTAAAATAAAACGTAAATAACAGAAAAACGTGAATTCCAGGCACTTAAAAATGGGGTATCACTGTAACTATAGAACTAAATTATCATTATTTATATAACGATTGGTTTTAATAATGAGACTATGCTAATTACTTTTTCTGTATTATAGAAAATTATTTAATACATGCATATATGTTTTACTTAACACATATTACCCCGGCAAAATTTGACAAAATTTACAAAATCCTAATATTTTACTAAATCTGTCATAACTTCTTTAGTATCTATTATATTTAGTTATTTTTTTCAACATTTTACTTTTATAATATGTTTAATGAAAATTAAAAAAAAAATTATTATACTTTTAGGGGTTGCTTTTTGGGAAAAGGGATGATGTAGATTTTTTTTATATTTCTTTTATATAATAAAATTGAGATTTGAGAATTTTTGTTTGGGAACTGTTATGAATATGTCATGTTATGCATATGAACGCATATATTATACACCCCTTTATTAAATTCCAATAAATTCAATAGAAAGTTTAATTAAAAAAGTATAAATGCAAACGTCTTTTATGCACCTTGTAATAAATAATTTTAAAATTATTCTTTATCCAATCTAATATATGAGTAACTGATACTCCAATAAAAAAAATCATGTAAATATGTTGAATTTTGAAAAAATTAGATACATTTAAACTGCGTGTAGTGTAAATGACGATTAGTAGTCGACCGGAGTAATATGTGTTAAATAATTAAATTTACCTAAATAATTATTAACCCTTATTATCACGCCGGCGTGACAACTGCTTATTCGTCGCACACGTTAGCGACACGTGCTAGAAGCCTTATAAAAGTTGTTTGGATAGGTATGAGTCCATCTATTCACGGCAACATATAGAACACATAAGTTTGGTTTGTAAACTCGAGTTTTAGCTATATTTTTGCATCTGCAAATTTATTTCGCATACGAGAATATTTTATAGCGGTCAAAGGGTTAATTTGGCACACCGCGTTGTTTACTGTATATATCAGTGGCGTACGGTGGTATTGATGTTGGGAGTGCTGTATGTGGAAAAAAAATACTATATGATATATCATCATCATAATCATCATCATTTGCCAGTCACAAGGCTCTCATTCGCTGAGGGCACCAGACTGCAGCGAGGCCAAAGGAACCTGAGTCTCACATGTGACGTGAGGGCTCCCTTTTCGTGTCCATACCGCGGGGACCCGAGCCGTCATGGTATGCGCTTTTTTGTAAAGAGTTTCCCTCTCTTGGCCATTGCTGGCATTGGACGTACATCTTCTACCATGTTGGTATCGGATTTTACCCTCTCGACTGTGTCCAGGCAAGTAGGAGGGGGTTTGCCTCGGTATTCGTTTGTTCTCTAAGGCGTTATCTGCTTTTAACGAGTCACGAGTGACGAGTAGCGAGCGAGCACACACGCACACCTATATAGATATACACAGGCATACATATGCACATCTGCCCAAAACGAGTCTCAATTAGCCGGTCGCAAGTGATTATTAGCCCCGTCGCGCAATAGCATTCCTTTCATCATGGGAAACACCTCCTCAGAGAGGGGCCCCCTAGAAAGAAGGAAGAGGAGCGAAAGTATCGAGACTAGACCGATTATTGGTCAACAGATTAGGGTTTTCCTTCCCAGGGTATACTGGCTCTGTGGTGAGAAATCCGAGGCCAGATTTATTTATGCACACAGGGATATGTGTACACCAACATGTACATATTTTTGCACTGTTTTGATGTTAATTACTTTAGATATGATATATATTAAATATAATATATAAAAAAATAATATGAATTACTAAATACCTAATGATAACTATTATATTAACCATATAACCACTATGGTCATCCCGGAGTGACAACTGTCAATTCGCCGCACACTAGCGACACTAGCGAAACATGTTTGTGGATAGAAATGTGTTCATTCTGTTCATTGAAATATCAAGACCCATAAATTTCGTTAGTAAATTCGTATTTTAGCTACATTTTCACATTTGGAAATTTATTTTGCGTACGGAACATAATTATATGAATTTCTCTAGAGGTAAAGCTTAAATAAATATGTTCAACTTATCAATATGTATAAGTTATGAGAAACACAGACAAAAGTAACATATGAGCCCAATACACTCTCACACCTTTGGCCATGAACGTATTAAAAATAGACCATATTATTAAAACAATAAAGAGTATGCAGTTTTTGAATTGAATCTAAATCTGACCCTGAATAAAATAATAGCAATGTGTTTCTATAATAGTAGGGTTGATGAAAACCTGATACTCAGACTGTGTTCAACTAAGACGTTGAATCACTCTGCGTTGGTAAAAAAAAGATACACACATAGTTGGTTCGGCTAGTAATCTAGAGATAATGATGCACATATCATAAGCCATAATATAATTAATATCATTTCCGGGAGTAATATTTGTGATAATTTCCCTAATATTTAAAAGGCTAGTATTGAGAGGTGTGCTTATTGTTATTACCATGTCTACCGAGAAGAAGATATCTATCACTATCCATTACCTTCAGTATATTTGTAGGATTTCTACTAAATATTCACACTCTAGTTACAATCATATAAACAGAACGAAAATTAGAAACAAACAAAAAAATATTCCTGTAGCATAATATTTATGGTCAGTTTTTTAAAAATCAAATAATACCGCGAACTAAAAATAGTTACTCCAAAACAGAAGTCGTTTCCATGTGTTTAATACTGGAGTAAATATACAAATATTGCAGTATTTTAAATATTAATACTAATTAAGGCTATGCAGTTACCAGGTTTGAAACCTGCAAAATACAAATTGATACATAGGTTTGGCTTTGGTATAGGGGTTGATGGAGATGTTATACATTCGTTAACGAATGTGAAGTGCGCAGATGATATCTTAACACATTCCGGTCCGCTGGGTTCTGCGACGAGTTTTGCGTTGGGCCGGGCGAATTCGCGAAAAAAATAGCAAAAGTTAAGTACTTCAGTTAAATCGATGTAACCTCTGATACCATTTAAGTTACGTCAATATTTTTTTTTATTGTGTTCAGAAAGGTTATCTCTATGTAAAAAAAAATAATAGTTCAA
This sequence comes from Philopotamus ludificatus, assembly GCA_022495035.1. Taxonomy (NCBI): domain Eukaryota; kingdom Metazoa; phylum Arthropoda; class Insecta; order Trichoptera; family Philopotamidae; genus Philopotamus; species Philopotamus ludificatus. Next base: position 2,947 of record JAGXCT010037172.1, on the reverse strand, counting down.
AACTTCTCAAAGTATGGTCTGCGTATCAATGAAATATAAATGATTTTAGTTTAACATCAGCGCCAACGAGGAGTCGAAACGCGTCCCCCGTACTTCTACGTTGGCCCGCGAGGACGCGTATTCGAGTCCTCGCGGACCACAACGTGTTAAGATTGCAACCGTTAGCAAAAGAATGATACATATATAACTTCATCAACTAACAATGTTCGGCAAGATCGTGTATATACATATCATCGGTCATTACATAGTTAATAAATACTCTTTACATTTAAATTGTCATTGAATTCATACCTTTTTGGTTGCCATAGTCACTTTGGCACAATAACTATTTTCACCGTTGCACGTCACTTACTAAACGAGTAATATGATTACACTATTTCATACAACAAATGTTGATATACATGTGATAAAACGCGAATGCATTATATGCAAATATAGAATAATACAGCAAGTTCACAAAGTTCACATAAAAAAATTAAATTGCTTGGAAATTATCAGAATAAATTAATAACAATGGATAACAGAGATGGGGAAAATTTCCTTCTTTGCACTTCAATCACACTCGATATTAACAGCAGTTAAAAGAACACTGAGCACAAAGAGTATACATCCCACCTAATACAAAGTACCAATTGTTTGACTGATATATTCCATTATAATAGTATGTTAAGTGTTTAAGGACGATCTGAGTATTTTATATGAATACACAATTTAATTAATGAGGTCAAGGAAACACATCAATTTAATGTATTCATATGGCAAAATTTTAACTTAACAATGCAAATCACACCGTGATTTAAAAAATGATATAACACGTATCCACATAGAACACCTGTGACGGGCAGGTGATTCGAACGGATTGCCAAACGCAGAGTCTTTTAATTTTCTCCTACTACATTTATTGCCATTCACTTCCTTATTGGCATGCAATTTATATAATAGGTATCCAATACTATAATTTGCAAGTATAAACTACAACAGTATTATAGTTTGAAAAAAAAATTATATCTATGTATAGTTGGCGACAAATTGTAGAAAAAAAATAAAAACAATTCAATTCAACATCCAATCTTTTAAATTTAACCACCAAATTTCATTATAATTTTATAGATTTTTAAGGTATACATATCTAATCAATAATACATTTATAAAGACAATTCCTATAGTTATTTATTATATTTTCTTAGAATATTCCAACACTCAAGTTATATTATATAATGTATAAATATGTATATAGTGTATGAGGTTAAATGATCAAAAATAGAAATATACAGCAGTGTAAAGTAAACATTAATGTTAACACCGGAATTTACACATATAATACTTATTATATTATTAATAATAAGTAAATAAAATGTCGACCGAAAAACGGTCTAGTTTCGATACTTTCGCTCCTGTTTATTCTCTCTAAGGGACCCCTCGCTGAGGTCTTCCCCATGATGAAAGGATTGCTATTGCGAGACAGGGTTAATAACCACTAGGGTCTTGTCACTTGTGACTCGTTATAAGCAGATAACGTCTAGAGACGAGGAAAAACGAATACTTAGACAAACCCTCTTCTACTTGCCTGGACATAGTCGAGAGGGTAAAATCGGATACCAACAGGGTAGAAGATATACGTCCAATGCCGCCAATGGCCAAGAGAGGAAAACTCTTTACAAAAAATCGAATACCAACACGACTTGGGTCCCAGTGGTGTGGACACGAAAGTGGGGCCCTCATGTCACATGTGAGACATAGGTTCCTTTGGTCTCGACTGCCATTTTAGAGTTTGGTAAGGCCCATGCCTTCAGCGAGTGAGAGCTTAGTAGCTAGCAAATGATGATGATGATGATATTAAATAATTATAGTTTCGTGCACGTATATTATAATATATTTATTTTATCTAGAATCTACGATCTCTCATTAAATATTCTTTATATCATTACAGACTTCAACAAAAATAAGAATGCACTCCGAACTGTTTTGCCATTACTATGTGTTGCTATTTAAACATTATACGTGAACATTCAATTCTTTTGTGGATGGAACAGGTGAAAAATAGAACCGTACTTCCATTTCTTCACCAAAGTTTATTCTGGACACGGTTGAACACCGTAAAATTGAATACTTTTGACATGTATATTTTTATTTTGAGATTTTGCAAATCATTTTGAAGGGGAAAGTGGAAGGTATACGGTAAGTGGGTAGGCACAAGTTGCTGTAGCAGTTTGGAAGGTTTGGAGTTATTCCATCTCGCGAAGGATATAAAGAAATATGAGTACTCAATAGATCATCAACGCTCGAAAATAGATAAACCATAGAGAGAAGATTTAAATTTATTATTATCAATAGTATTTGTTAACGTTATAAAATGTAGCAATTATTTGAAATTAGAAAATATATTAAAATTTATTACATATGTGTTCAGTTTTTACACCATGACTATGATTAATATGGATATTTGAATGAATACATATATAAAACTTATCATTATATTGTACTGCTTTATAAGAATCATCAGCTTATTTAATTTATAATATGTATTATATTAGTTGTATATAAATTATTTCTTATTTAATATAAATTGCA
>JAGXCT010037171.1:388423-415455 GCA_022495035.1 Philopotamus ludificatus | reverse complement strand
CAAATTATGAGGCATATCATTAATAACTAGTTTTATTCTTAAAATAATCCATTTTAATAAAAATGACAAAGTATTGATGAAGAATTCGTCAATAGCTTGACTTGGCTTGGGGTCTCTGGGAGACCCCCTTCGGACGACGCGGCTGTTTTAAAAACTCGATTTTATATCAATTTGGTATTCTGAAAAATGTTTGAAGTCTTCTTTGGCATTCGTATATTTTTCTAAGTAAATTTCTAAAGAAGTAGCAAAACAATAACCGGCTATAATTGTTATAGATATGATGCTACTAAAGTATATTGAAGAATCCATGGATGGATTAAGAATGAAAGTGTACTACAACTACCTCACGAAGAGTGGGAGTTTCTAGACACTATCGTAAAATTGAATACATTAGGGAAATATCATCTTCTGCAAACCTGTAGAAAGAAGCTGAATTGTACCAGCTCGCAAAGTACAGAGATCAGTATGGAAGCCCATAAGAACAAATGCTACTTCAAGAACTTTGTATCTCATAATTCTGCTTTATTCAACGTCTGGTTCTTCTGGGCACAATATTAAAGATCATGCATAGACGCTTTGAGAAGTATTCACATTCATTTTAAATGCTCTGACCTGACGCAGATAGACTAAAACACTGCGTCTCATATTTTTGATCCATACAGTGTTCGGATCATTGATCATAAAGTCAACCAAAATGTCATAGATGAATCATTGTGAAGAATCATGAGAAAATATTGTTTGATTTGCATCAGAGTCAATGCCTTATTCAATTCTTTGTTCTGTCAATTATTAAGAAACCTTAATAATAACTATTTCATCTGTATCTTTTGTCGTAGTTTGTAGTTAATATCAATATGTTATAATAGTGTAAGTTAATCGCGACTGAGTTAAGTTAGTACTCGGATAGGTTAACCTTCCAGCAAAATCTATGAATTCTTTATGAATTCTTGATTACTGTAATGCCATCTATTCATCGTCAAATAAATTAATCTGCACCATTTTATTGAGATTCCGGTCAACTGTATCTTTTACTAATCAAAGCGTATTGTCCGGATGTTCATACTATTGACAATAATTTACCCGAGAGAAATCCAGCGTTATAGCGAATCAACATTAACGGGGGCAACGTTAAACAAGGCGTTACTATACATATAATAACATTTAATTCGATTTATGACTAAATACGCATCAAACAATTATCTTAGATCGTGTTGCATGTTAATTGTTGTGACGTGTGTATTTGCACAGGTGAATTTAACTGCAATAAAGTCAATAAAAATCGATGATTAAATTATATTGTCAGATACACCAGATTCTCTTTTTGCATGGTAGATAAGTAAATAATATATAGGTGACATATAAAATAAAAATGACATATAGTTTATGATATTTTTTTATAAAAATCGGGGTACATAACGAAAATGACGGATTTTTAAATAAAACACGTCATGGCGGCTCGAAAACAACCGTATCGTCCGAAGGGGGTCTCTAAGAGACCCCGAGTATTTCAAGTCGAGATTTTGATGAATTTTTTATCTATATCTTGACATTTTTTTTTTATAAAAAATGTATTATTATAAGAATAAATATAATTATTCATGGTATACTTGGCACGCTTGGAGATGTCTCGACGCAGACTGAGTACACGCCGACGACCACTTGACCGCCGAGTTCTCGCGGCACGTGTCACTAGTACGTTTTACTCGCACTTGGCACATTGTAACGGATTGTTTTTATTTTTTTTCCCGCAATTGCGGATAATAAAGGTCAGTGATTATTTATATTATTTATTTTTTAGACTTTTTAGACAAATACGAAAATTCGTGACAAAAACTTAGATTCCTAATTAAACCCCATCGGCACGGCTAGGTTAAAAATCCGAATAAAAAACATCTACGCACGAATAAATAATTAAAAAATCAATTTTTGAGTCGTGCTTTGAATTAGTGGCCATAGATAATAACTGTGTTGTTAATCCAAACCACGTTCAAATTTCAAACTCCATAGAATATACACGTCGGCACATAAAGATGTGCGCAATTACCGTTGAGCGTATAAGCAGACACCGGTTTCGCCAACGCAAAATTAACAACAAACAAACTATTCAAACACAACATTTTTAAGGTGATAGATACTGCGTCATTTCAAATAAAACAGATACGTCTAATCTCGTTCGGTGAGCGACAAATATCGACACAAAGGTGTGAACGGATACACGAGCTTCGTCTGAAATCCGTAGGGTCACCAAATGTATACGAAACGGTAGTAAAAGTTGCATAAGTAATAAGACCGACAAGGCCAAACCGGTCAAGATTTGAATAAGCAAAATGCACGTGCATTTTGTTATTGCACAACTCCATATGCTTAGACACGTGATGTAAACAGAGAGGAAATATTAATATTACGTTCGCGTATAATTAAAATGGCGCCGAGAATATTAAGAGTGTATTTTGGATGGCGTTAATATATTTGCAATCATGCTCGAATACTATAATGTAACCGGTCGGCGTCAGGAACGATCTATATTTGCCTCGACTCACGAATCACCCTTGACCCATTAACTGTGGAGCCCTGGATGCCAAAAATGTAGGTTAACCTCCTGAAACCGTCGCGACGATTATTCTAAGATATAAAACAACAACATTCAAATAAATCAGAGAGATGTCGATAAATTTTGAGGTACGATGCTGTTGTAATACAAACGATTGTCGTAGATTATTCAATGATGCAATTACATGTTACAAGGTTTGATACATAACATAAATATGAATTTTTTTAAAGATTTTTTATACGATATTTTATTTTTTTGAGAAATTCTCAGAACTATGTACGACCTATAATATATCTTATTAAGAGCTCATGAGAATTTTAATTAATAATAAATAAAAAAGCCGGGATGTAACAATTATTTTGTTATCTTGGTACACTTGTCCTTGACTGTCTGTCTGTCGGCTGTCGAAATGGCTGTCGAAAATGTTTCACTTAATTTGGTGATTTTTTATTGGTACAAAATCGCCGGCGATTTTTTGCTATTGTAAAAAATTGTCTAAAAACGATATCCTTATGATGGCTCCAGCATACGTGTTTGGTGGACATGAAAAAACCGTTAATGAACGACGTTTTGCCAACCTTATGGAGATAAAGAATCATTGATAGAAAATTGCATTACAGAAGTGCTTTTGAAAATTGAAAAAAAGATTTCAAAATGAATGTTGATGATTCTTTTTTTTAGTTCTAAATTCTTTTTGAATCCATCTAAAATAATATGATCTCTCTACCATTTTTATATTTAATTTAAAAAGTGTCTCGTCCCTATTGCAAAGAAACAAAAACTAAACCCTTGGGAAATCTAATAGCTCGAAACTTTATGAAAAATGTATTTTTATACATTAGAAAGAATTCGTAGGGGGCATGTTACTTTTGTAGATCAATATTCAATTAATAAAATAATTAGATTCTTTCCAGTATTTTTTATAAAATTGCAGTTTTTATTAAATACAGTCTACTCTCCTATAGCGTTTCCTGGTATAGAGCGACGGTCCCTCCTATAGTGCTTATTTTTAAATAGCCGTTTGTTACTAAACGCTAAGGTCAAATTTAAGGTCAAATTAAATATTTTGTAAATATGTAATACAATGCCGTGCGAAATAAAGATGAATGCTCTTTTATTGAAAATAAAATATAACCTGCGCGCAAATTATATCAAACTATATATATAGCAAGGTCATTTAAAACATGGAATGGAAAAATATTTGGTGTATTGATTTGGTTTAATTTAGAAAATAAAATTAAAAAAAAACCTAACCACAAATTTTATATCAGTGCCTAGTCTTGTATAAGGCTGGTTTATACAGCGTGGTTCAAATTCCGGCGCTATAGCAGGGTTAACAATGTAAACCACTGTTTTTTCATCATCATTATTTATAAATTTCCATAAAAAAAACATCAACACCACTTGTCACACGCAGAAAAGAAATACCCGAAAAGATATTAATATATCATCTTAAAAAGAGAATTACGCTATTTTCTATACAGTGAGTTCTTGACTTACGACAGGGTTCCGTTCCACCAACTGGGACGTAAGTCGAAACGGTCGTATTTCATAAAAAAAATAGCAATAATAGCCATAACTATGAAGTTTAAATTTATACCTAAATGAATAAATCCACATTGAACGTTTTTTTAAGCATCGCTTCCAAATTATCTTTATATGTTCCAGCAGGTTTCTGAATCTGCACATATTGCTTCTTCAGAAATATTCACATTATGGTAGCTTTATTGTTTTTAAAACCTATAAAACCAGCCGAAGCTTGTATTAAAAGTGTGATCGAGGATATCCTCCTCGATTCAAAAATCCCGTCAAAAAACTGAAAACGTGTTTAATACGATTTTTTCTTTTCGTCGGATGGTTTAAGTCGAAGTCGTCGCAAGTCGAAAACTGACTAATGGCAAGATAAGAGTATTTTTTTTAAAATTGAATAACATTGAGTATATATTAGGAATTATTATAATATATTTGTACTTCCGATATATCAATGAGTTTTCCAATACTCTAACAATACATTTTTTTTTAAAAATTAAGTGATAAACAAATCTTTCTCACCTGTACTCGGACGCTGGTGAGAGCTGGAAACTTTGCTAATCTATCGACTTCGTCCCACGTGGCTAGTTCCGTATTGTTCAAATTGAGGAACCGCAACTTCCTGCATTGATAATGAAAAATAAATCATTAAAATGAATTGCGCAACGTTAGAATTAAAAGCGTGAAATCGATCTTTATATAATGATTTGTTTCGAATAAAATAAAAACCCCGAGATTACTTACCTAAAGTAATTGTGCGGCAGTTCCATGGATTCGCTAGATTCGTATCCACTGTCGGAGCGATTGTAATCGCGGTTCATCGCCGAATCGCTCTCGGTGTCCAACGTCCTCAGCGGACACTCGTTGAGGACCAGCGATTCCAGATTCGGAAAGACGGAACCGAACTTGCAAATCTCCCGCCAATCGCTGACCGGATTGCCAGAAAAATGCAACTTCTTGACCTGGGGATAATTACAACTTCCGTTCTGCGACGCGCTGCAGCACTTGGAGTCGCTGCCGTTGATGCGTTCCGAGTTCAAATTCTCTTTGTCCTCGTCGTTCTTGTCGCAGCTGTCGTCCGAGCTGCAGCGCATGATGCAATTCGGATCGTCGGTGATCATCTCTAGGCTGTCGTCGCTGCTCTGCGTGTTCAACTGGTTTCCATTGCCAAGTTCAACCATCGCGTATTCGTTGAGGCTGAGATGCAATTCTTCCAAAGCGGGCAACAGTTTCAGCAGCGTCTGGACGCTCGCCCAATCCACTCGTGTCGAGTTCAGCACTAGATTTCTGAGATTACCCCAGCAAGTATTCGGGGATTGTTTATTCAGAGCGTTCAGTTGCTCGGATAATCTATTAAAACTCAAATTGACAAATTTAACTTGGGGCATATGCTGAAGTATGCCGAATACCTGCAAGAATATAAAATTCTAAACATCAAATGATTCATAACAATGTGTTATGCGCATTTACGCAATGCCAATATAGATAAACAATCTTGATGCGAAAGTGAAATTTTATTGAAAATTATTACGACTTTTATTATTATTTATACATTACACACTCGACGGATAATAAATCGTGTACACACCAATGATTGTAAAAATCGTTTATTACCTCATCCCATTTGGAGAGTTTGTTCTTGGCCAGGTCCAGCTCCTCCACGTTGCTGCATTTGTCGTTCAGTTGTTGCTCGTCTCCGGCCGTTTCTATGTCGCAGTCATTCAATACCAGCAAGGTTGGGACGCTGAGCCTCGGCGATCGCTTCGGCACGAATATGGCGATCGGCATGTCGTCACAGGGATGACGAACGGTGCCGGTCCCAGCTGCCGGGGTGTGCCACCCATATTTCTTTTCCAAGGCCTCAACGAGCGATGGCATCGTAAAGATGGCACTCACAGAATGGGAGTATACGTTCTATCTCGATCGTGTTTCGTGTTGCTAGATTGAATTTTGACGCTATCTGAAAACTGAGTAAGACGAGAACATTAATCATAAATAAATATGTTGTTCCATAACAAGTAAACATATTAAAATGATAATAATACCGGTGGCATATACTTTGATTATACATTGACAGCCTAATAAGTAATATGTCAATATTATTCAGATTATGTTTTATCTCTAGTAATCCGAAAGAAATTACTGACCTAATTCGCTGCGAATAGAGCCAAAAGCTCGAATTACATTAATAAATATCGATCAATACAACAACTTCCGGAAAGATTTGGCCTCAACAGACAAACATATCAATAATTATCAAAATCATCATCTTTAAAGCTAGTGAGATGCGTCAGATTTCAATCTGCCTGTACTCAGTGACGACCTAGACTGAGAAGAACGTAAAGTAAGGTTGCAATACCTAAGAGTTATGAAAGCCGGGAGCAAACTCTTAATATCCGGTAAATCATCAGAGAAGAGCTAAGAGTTCCACACCCCGATGGTGATGTGCTTCATAGAAGCGTTTGATAGCGTGAATAGGAATTATATGTAGAAGGTACAAATATAAATTGGCGCCCTTTTAAATATTGTACACCTAATCAAAATTGTTTCGAGTTCGTCAGAAAAGTTTTCAGTGCTCAAAGGGATGAAACAGGGTTGTATAGTCTCCCGAGATATATATTAGGAGTTCCATTGAAAACTAGAAAGGTGAATATAACCTAACCGTGCCATAGTTTTGGATTTTTTTCGAATAACTCTTAATATAAATCCTACATATCACGAACTTTTTGTATTTGTCTATAAATATTATAAATAATCATTGACCTTTATGCAATTGCGAAAAAAACAATAATCGCTTCTGTTACCACGGGCGCAAATGTTTTTTGTCGCTGGCATTTGGTACGGTGTGCCGAGTGCGGGTAAAACGTGCGTGTGACACGTGCTGTGAGAGCTCAGTCGGCGACGAGTGCTCAGTCTGCGGCGAGATATCGCTGAGAGCATTGTCATTTATGCGTCATATTGATTAGTTAAAAAATTCAAAATATTGACCAAATTATGAAGCATATAATGAATGACTATTTTTATTCTTAGAAAAATCATTTTTTTTACTTGAAATGCTTGGGGTCTATTTTCCATAATAAATAGACGACGCGATTGTTTTCGAGCCGCCGTGACAGATCCGCTACATAGATAACCACCAGGGAAGAAGAAATCGCTAACTGCTCAAAATAGTTAAACATGAAAGTATGAAACTAGAACTCCAGATCAGTATTTACAAAACCAAGCTTATGATAATCGATAGAAGCTTTTCAAATCCGCTAATCTACCGGATCTAGAAAGGGCTAATGTATCTCTTTACCGTGTTCCTCTACTTACGAGCAACCGGCAACTGTAGGCCAGAAATAAGAAGACAAGCTGTGGGATGGCTTAAGATGCAATGTCAAAGTTATCGACAATTTGGAAAAACAGGAACATATTCTAAGAGACAAAATACGTTAGGTGCAGTCTGGTATTCTCTATTTTTCCGTATGACGTAAAAGCTTGGACAATGAAGAACATATTAAGAAGAAAATTGACTTTTTCTTCTTAATATGTTCATATATCATATGAAAACTCTTAATTTGGTACTTAATGAACTAGGAACAAAAAAGACTACTCTCGACCGTACGTCTCAAAACGATTTTTTACTTTGAGCATCTCGCTAGAATCAGTGGTTTCGAGAAGCTTAGTAATGTGTTAATACAAGGAAGCAGTGTAAAGAGCAAAGTGCCGATTCGCTGGAGCGACGAACTAAAGACTATCATGAGCTCCACTGTAGTATCTGCGATACAAGATGCGGAATGAAGTGGAAGCACAATCAAAAGGAAAGTGAATCTGGACCTTCCAATCCAAGACTCATTATAAATATTATCTAAGGTAAGGCAAACAAAACCCAATGTAGGATGTTTCTGCGAACCGATACCGATCCGCAGACCACTGGTTGAAAAACGCTGTTTATTTTCAACAACAAGCCAAATATTATCGGAAATACTCTTCCGCGAAAAAAATTCAACAAAAAATGCAATAGTTTTTTTTGGAAAGCAGTTGTTTTTAATTGATGGCACCTATCTCGTAGTTTACGTATTAACTGTATCTTTTTTAACACCATCATCAATTAAGTTCAATAGTTTTAAAAAAGAGACGAATTTCACGTGTAAATCTGATAAAAAATACAATAAAAAAGTGAAATTTTCTTAAATCATACTTAAAATGTGAATCGATCTTTTTAAAATTTTTCATTGAGTAAATTTTACATGACATATGGTTTTATAAAGAGTTAACATATTATTAATAAAATGATAAGAATCAAATATGCAGCTGATCAGTGATTATTATTATTTTATCTTAACAGTAATTTATTATTTTACGCAGGTGTTGAGTCACGTGGAGTCACAGCAACGTCAAAATATAAATCATGTCTTAAAATAATGAAAAATTTGGCAAATTACACCTGCGATTACTTGCGCAACAATGTCAGTATCTCACAAGATGACTGTAAAATCGCATGTAATCAATTCATTATGTTAGTGAGCAGATATAGCAACCTAATTGGTGTAGAAAGCATTTCCTACTCGCGAGCAAACCATTAATTTTGTAAATAACTCAATTTCGACGTAATTATCCGGCATCAAGATCAAGACGTATGTAAAATAAATGAATATACCATACGATATGGTAATATCTGGGGGAATTGCATCACACGTGTAAAATATCTGCAGCAGATGTAACGGTTTTAGAACAGAAACAAAATATTGAACAGCCATGTTTTATTTTGTTGTATATTTATCATGGCGCGTTCACGCTCGGACTGGCAACGGGGACTGAAATGAAAGGGAAACGTCAATGGCAATGTGACGAAGGAAACACCATAGAAATTGTATTGGACGAACAAAATTAATCAACCTTCATTTCGGATAACAATGGCCATTACCGCGGTCAAAAAGGGAATCTTTAAACAGCGCTTATCACAATTTTATATATTTTTTTAAAAAAATGTGATATAACAATGTCTCGTTGGTAAAATTGCGAAACGTTACGAAATTATCCGAGCGGTATAATCGCGCTTGCGCAATCCTAATTGCGAATCATCTATCAAATCAAAATTATCACAGAAACCGGTGAAAAAAAAATATGATAATTTTTTTGGCGAAATGCATTTTATATAGAGCGTCACAGTTGCGCAAATGACGAAGGTCGATCGATCCCAATTTCAGCATCGATTAGAAAACAGGAAGTGCTTCATTAAAACGGAATCACCATGCGAATGGACCGGTCCGTCGATGGCACCGGCGAAGAAGAGTTTCATGTGTTAAGTCGTATTTAAATATACATAGAGCCGTTGCATCGAGTGGCTGCTTGTGTTGTTGTATCACGGATCAATATGTTCATGGGTGATTGCTTGTCAACGTACTTGGGGTGCGGAAGAACCGGTGACCCACCCCAATGTGGCAACGGACCGTTGCCGAATTTACATGTTTAAAAATACACACATCCCTTAAAATTACACAGTTCCTACTTTACAAAAAAATCATTTTCCTAAATGTGATGTAAATAATATATCATAATATCAAACTAAAGGGCGAAAGTGACATGAAAGACTAAGAAAATATTTCTAAAAATTAGCTAAGATAATTGAAGAAGGCATTTATTCGTCTAACAAAATTTTAATTCCGATGAAACAGGTCTTCTTTGTAAAAAAAAATCAACAAAAACATTTGTTTCCAGGACAGAAAAAACGGCCAGCGTACTTTCTATTTGGCTTTTCCTATATCAATGAGAAATTAGTCAACACGTAGCCGAATACAAAGAAAATTAAAAATTAAAGATTAGATTTTAACAAATTAAAAGCGGCAACGATCTTTAACCAATACGAGAGAGGGAACGAACTGTTTTCTAGTTGAAGTGTGGTTTTATTTAATTTTTATCCCAGTAATTTGAATAATAAATTTAAAAAATATTTGAATGCATGAATTTATTTCATCATCATTTGCTAGCCACGAGACACTCACTCGCTGAGTATGGGCCTTACCAGACTTGAATGATAGTCGAGGCCAAAGGAATCTGTGGTTCACACGTGACGAGAGGGCTCCTCTTTTGTGTCCATACCGCGAGGACCTAAGCCGAATTGGTGTGCGGTTTTCTGTAAAGAATTTTCCTACTCTTGGCCATTACTGGCATTGGACATACCACTGTTGGTATCGGATTTTACCCTCCCCATTGTGTCAAGGCAAGTAGGAGGAGAGTTTGTCTCGTTATTTGTTCCCATTTTCTCTAGGCGTTATCTACTTAAAACATATCAACGTAAATTTAGAAATATTTCTTCATAGATTAAACAAATTATTTTAATTTCATCTTGAATTATTTAGTACTCTTTAGTTTAGTAGTCTTTCTTCTAATAATTATTTTATGCCCGATGAAAAGAAGTATTAGTTTTATTGTAATTGCTTTCAATATTTAAAGGTGCGATAATTAGAATATTTAACACAGTCAATCCTTCTACATCGCTCCCTGCTATAGAGCGGCGTGTGCGGCAGTCCCTCCTAGTGCTTTTTCTAGATTGCCGTTTACTACAATACAATTAAAAGACTTAATCCCAAATATTGAAGCTCCTTAGCCTTCTATAGGGCGAGTTTCTGTGTGATTGTATAATCTAAACAATGTAAATGTTGTAAAGTTCCTAAAACCAGATCCTATTTTTCTTCTGCGTGATTCTTAACTCCTAATCGCTATGGTCACGCCGGCGTGACAACGGCTTATTCTCACTCTACGCTAGCAACTCGTAATGGAATCTTTGTGTAAAAGTTATTTGGATAGAAATGTATTCATTTAATTCATGTAAACATCTAGAATTCGTTAAATTTGAGTTTTAGATGCATTTTTGCAAATTTATCTGGTTATTTGCCAAAGATGATCATTATTTTATCAACGATAGTAGAAGTAGAAACAAATATACGGTTTAGAAAAATCCATTGTCTTGACATTAAAGCATTGTTATGTAGGATCCATTACTTATCAACAGTAATAAATTCTTATCGGAAGATTGCTGATCAAGGGCCATTGGTAAATGTACATACGGAGGAAAATTCTTCGTAATTTTTTCCGAATCTTCTGATTATGTTATTTTATAATCGATCAGTGATACTGGAAATCTGTTGATTATTTCCTGATAAATTTATGAAGTTTTTCGGGACTTTTTTTTGCATAATTAATGGTATTTTTAAATCCTCAACACTTCTTCAAAAATATAAAAGATTTTCCTGGTAGCTTATATGGGATTGATTCCTTCGTCGAAAAAAAGTAGCTTAAAATATCGCAATAAAAAATATTACTTAATAACTTTATGACCAATTTTACAAATTAGGAAATAAATTCCATTTAAAATCGACTTTTTACCATATTATTATATTGTTTTATATTATGAGAGTAAAAAAATGACCTTAACCCCTATAAAAAGTATTTCCGGTCAATTTGAATTTATGTTAGGGTGTTTAGCTCCACAACTTCCCTCTCTCAATTATCCAATTACTATTCGTTTTCAATATTGATACACTGTGCTAAACATAACATATTGGTACAGCTAGTATCGAATTGTTAAATGCAATGAATGAAGATATTAAAAAAAAGAGCTTTCTCTTTCTCTGCCAAAATTTAATCGATGATAAAAAAATCGCAACACTATATCATTCTATGCAGATCTACTTTAGATTCATTATAAAAGTTGATTATATTTGTTGAATATTTAACACCAACGCACTGAGAGTAAGTGGTACAAACTTCGTTTCAGGAATTCACAACAATAAATACGGACATTCAACATTTTTTTTGCCATGGCCTATTGAACTCGTATCTTAACAAAAACACATCCTAGTCGCGTTCCTATTATAATTATATGAATGGACGCATAATATCATAGCGAGATCAAAAGATATTTAGTCAGTACGTAAATATGACACAGAGCAACAAGTAACAGCTGTTGGCACCGACACAAAATTATAAGACCAAAGGATTTTCGTTGTGCTATTGCATAAAAATGACTGACTTATCATAATCATCCTTAATAATAATGCAAATTTAACGATACCATATGCTTAATCAATGACTGGACCATTTTTTTAAATATCCGCAAAAAATATGACTATCACCAGAGTTTATATTTAAAGTATCACCATCAATTTATGTATACCTTAAAAGTATATGATAATTATTTTAATAACTGTGCATTTTCACTTCTACTCAATCAAGATCAAGACTATTTAGAAAATGGTGATGATTAATGATGATACATTCAAAAATGTGCGGAGAGGGAAATTGGCATGGCGAATCAAACATCTGGGCGATATGGCATAATTTTTTTTAAGTAATCGCGAGCAATGAATGTATTTTTTTTTGTCTTGGTAAACAATTAAGAAAAATGGGTGACATCACTGCATTCGTTTCACTTTGAGACATATGATTTGCAATTTGGATTCAGTTAATAATAAAATGAAACTCAGGGATAGGAAATCTTATTAGATATGTGGAAAACATACGTTCAAGTCACTAGCTTGATATACACGAACGCCCTAATCAACCCTTCGACTACTAACTGACGATTACTCATTTATTTTTATATAGCGAAAAACATAATAGCAACAAAGTATTAACACGGTATCCGTTTTATGCCTTAAAAAATACACGTTGAGAGTAAACAATCAAACTTATGGTTATGTTTATTGTAAAATTAAATTTCTATAGCCTGCTTGATTTTTCTTTGACCATTCTTAACTTGTTGACAGCTAAATAGAGATATTTTAGCGTTTTTTTTTGTTGTATAATACTAACATAAAAACATCTTAGCAGTCAAAGGGTTAAATCGGGACTTAGAATCTAGCTGTGCCGATGGGGTCTAGTTGGGCCTAATTGTTTAAGATGTGCTGATTGCTAATCTATAACATAAAACCTCATGTCATTTTCTAAATTTGTATATTATTTTAAAAATCCATTTAACCGATCCATTACGGCGGCTCGAAAACAATCGATTCGTCCGAAGGGGGTCTATCAGAAAACCCAAGTATTTCAAGTCAGGATATAAATGAATTCTTAATCAATATCATGACATTTTTTTTAAAAATGGGTTTTTATAAGAATAAAAAGAGCGTGCAATTTTTACAAATTAAGTCAAGGTATTGATGAATTCTTCATCAATATCTGACTTAATATGGTAAAAATGGGTTATTCTAAGAATAAAAATAGTTATTTATGATATGCTTCAATATTATGGATATTTAACTAATCAGTATGACGCGTAAATGACACGCGCAATCGGCGATGTCTCGCCGCAGACTAAGCTCTCGTCGCCGACTGTGTCAATCGCATATTTCACTTGCACTTGGCAAACCGCACCGGATGCGAGCGAAAAAACATCACGGCGATGGCAACAGAAGCGAATATCGGATTGCGGATGATAAAGGTCAATAATTATTTATAATATTTATTCTTAGGCTTTTTTAAAGGCAAAAAGCTTGGGTCCAAAAATCAAAAACCCTACCCCATTGACACGGCTAGTGTTAACAATGCCGATAACAAGTTGTAAAGCTGAAAGAGCTTTCTCTAAATTAATGTTTATAAAAAATAAATACAGATCGACTATGAGCGATGAAGGATTCAATTATTTGTCCATTCTTTCTATAGAAAATGAGATAACCAGATCTATTACTTTTGATGAAGCAATTAGTGAAGATGTCAAGTTCAAATGTAGATTTACAGCATAATATATATCTTATACTTTTAACCACCACCCGCCACTGACACGCAATAATAAGATATATAGATAATTTAAAATAAAATGCTTTCTATCAATCATTTAGATATTTGGTCGCTTTATAGACGTTCGCAGTTTCATTTGATCATTAGATTATAAAATTGTAATCTGAAGGGTAAAATTATTTGGGAAAGAGATGATATTGTAGATTTTCCAGAAGAGAAACCCTAGAATAATATGTTTGGATTATTAAATCGAATCTAGATGATCACACGTATCCTTACCATCTTAGTTTCACTATCTCCGGTTAAATGTGCGTACAATTGAATATGCCAAATAAAAATGTGCATATATTAAAAACGTGCTGAAATTTTGAGCGTTTATTAAAACGAAGACGCATTTAAAGTTAGAATTGCATCGTACACACGTCCGCGTGTCACAACGATTGCCAGAGTGAATACATTGAGCTGTGTCCTTTTAACTATCCCTGCTAAATATGAATGAGGTCACACCGTCATGCTATATCAACGGTCGTTAGCTAGATACATCAGCCATTTTTCGCAACTGCAACTGTCTAGCGATTTATTTATACAACGCCGGAACATAAATTGGACAATTTTTGCTTTCACTTTCAAAGCGCTCGCATAACGACAGCCGAGTACTCGAATATAGTACTCGGTCCACATCCGATTTCGATATCGATGGCGTCAACGCTCAACAAATCGAGCGCACATCGATTATTTCAGATAATCGCGCCATTACATGTAGTCAACTGCGGATTGTCACAGTGCGCAAGAGGAAAACATTATTCATTGTTTCGATATACATATAATTAGCATTGATGACCTTAATAAGCCGCAAGTGAAGATCCGGGCTAATGTGTTGAGATTGTTTAGAAAACCTCGGGAGAAAATAGTAGTGAAGGTTTCGGCGATGCAGTATTTTATGTACAAGGGATGGCAAATGTCATTATCGAATGACGTGTATACTTGAGAAATGAGGCTATTGAGAAAATTCTTCTTATTTAATTATCGAGAAATAGGGCAAGGCTGAGATGCAATTTCATTATTATATTTGATAGACACGATTAATATCTGTTATATTAACGCATTGTTGTCGCGACACCTAAGATTACATTTTTTTAAACCTTGAATTTTTTTTTCAAAATGATTATGAAGATTATATTTTCTAACGAAAGGTGTTGTGAAGTTGCATTATATATTTCATGTCATAACTTATCTATAGACGTTTAGTCGTTCAATAAATTAAATTAAGTGAGATAGAAATTTTAGAAATACAAATTAAATAAAAAATGAACTCGCAATAAACTTTTTTGTTGAATATCTTAAATAATAAAATAGAATTACCGAATGATAGATCTATGGCAGATTCTAAACACAATTAACATCTGGATATCAAAAGCAAACAGTGTATGCAATCTAAACATTGCTTTTGACCAAATGTTCTGAAAAATAATATTAAACACACACTATCTTTTTTATGCAACTTTTTTACGCAATTTGCCTTAAAAAATAAGAATAAAGCTAAATTCATACTGGATCAATCACTGCAGTCAGAATGAATTAATATAATAATATCTTAAATATATCTTGTCACTAATTAATGTGATATAATTAATTTGATACATTTAAGGTTAAGCTTTTAAAATGATTACATATTCAAATTTCAATTTTAGTGAAGATCAGATGATAGAGTAACGAAAAAGTACCTAAAAAATGCTAGGAAACTATTTTCCGAGAAAAGAACCTAATTTCGACAGTATTTTAAAATTAAAAAAATAAAATAAAATAGATTCCTATATAGATTTAGTAGATCCGAAATATTTATAGATACGATTGTGATATTCAAAACTTATAACTAAGTCACTTGTCAGTTATGATCGGAACAACGAATCACTTTGTTCCAGGGTATTAATTGACTTGGCCGATGCTGGATTCAAGTTCGAACAAGATTCGTTAAGTTCAAATAAAAAAGTGCAGAGATCGTTCGATCGTGGTCCGAGAAACTCGAATATTAAAATAAATATTATATACACTCAACGTTTTTTACACGACAGGTACGTTCCACCAAAAACCGTGACAGAACTCAAACAAAAAAGATTTATTCCTTAAATTAACACAAATATGTTATTTGAATAAAAGGTCAATATTGCGATAAATAAATCGTGTAAAAATGGTAAAGAGGAAAACCGAATTATAAAAAATATTATTAATACATATGTATTTATTATTCATATTTCATATAAATAATTGATGATAATTGAAAATATGTATTTAGAATAAATAGATAGAAGGTTTTTTAATTGTATTTTGTAAATATAATATTTTTTTCATTCCTAGTCTTATATAGGGCGGGTTTCTATAACGTGGTACCTATCACGGGGCTATAGGAGGGTTGAGTGTATTTATAAAATATGTAATTTAACCTTGAAAATTTAGCGTTTTGTAGAAAACAACGATCTAGAATGAAGCACTATAGGAAGGACTGCCGCACATGCGGCTCTATAGCAGGAACACAGAGGGTTGAGTGTATCGCTCTTTGGAGGAACTGTGTAAAAAAGAGTATATAAAAATATGCGGATTTTTTTTTTAATCCATATAAGATGCTTATTTCCATTGTTGGCGGTCGAAGGTTTCGCGTTTGGTAATTTTCAAAATTATGTATTTTTTGTTAAAAAACAACATTGTGACAAATATGCACCTTTCATAATTTTAATATAAATCCTACAATGCAAGAACAGATATTGATGAAGACTTTATCAATATCTTAATTTGAAATGTTTGGGGTTCATTTTCCATTATAAATAGACCCCCTTCGGACGACGCGATTGGTTTCGAGCCGCCGTGACTGATTGGTTAAAAGAGATATTCATCGGGAAAATGAATAAAAAGCATCTATAAGATTTTATCGGATATTCGGTTAAAAAAAAACATTATTTTTTTTAAATTAAATAAAAAAAAACTTGGTTCAAGTTGTTTGCTAAAAAATCTTTTGGGCCAATACGTCTGGCCCACGGAGTGTTAAAAAATAAAACGTAATTTTGCATGATTTTATTTAATTCTTGTACATTTTAATTACAAATAAAATATTTCAGCAATTTCCGGGCTTGAAGCTGAAGTTAATGCATGCCTGGGATGAAGTTATTCCTAGATTTTCCCACACATAGCTGACCCACTATCCGAACAGTTTCTACAATATGGAGCTGTTGCGAAACTTGACACATATACCGAGAGAATTTTCAAATAAAATTGCGAATAAATCCGCGCAATTTGACATTGCGAAATTAACGATTATGTATTAAAACTTCCTACAATGAGCATTTGAACATGTGATTATGTACAGAGAGAGAACAACAGCACACACCTAACCGACTCCATTATTATAATGTAATTTAGTAGAGCACTTTACATTTTATGCAATCTGATATTGACGAACAGAGAGTTTTATTGCAGCAACTTTCACTGTATTTCTCACCTAATGATAACTAACTATACGGCTAAAACGCGCTAATACTAAATCCTTAAAAACATAATATTTATCCGGAGGCCATTAGTGAAAATGTCATAGAAAGCTAAATATATATATAGTTCACTTCCTCGTGTTAACAATAGATTCAAGGTAAACGCTAAGCAATTGCACAATTCAATGCAATCGATGTTCAATTGGCAAGCATTAGAAGGTGATGCAAAAATAGAAGATGCGACACCTCCTTAATCTAAATAGCAATATTTAATTAATATTCAAATCAAATATTACTAATAAAAAAATAAAATAATATACGATCGATTAGGATGAGAGGACAATGAAAACATTTAAGTGCGCACGTGGAAACCTTCAACCGAGGGATCTTGAACTTCTGGACAAAGCGGAAAACCAAAAATGGTAACTTGCTCTCCGACTCAGTACAAAAACAATTTATTTCTTTAGCAGACATCACGGCAGTCACGCTTTTTTTTATCGCAATTCTACGTATTTGAATATGTGAAAATGCAAAAAAATAATAATAATAAAACGAGGAAATAAATAAACATTTATTATTATTACAATAATAAAATAGAATAATGTATTACAAGGACGATTATAATATTGTTTGACAGATAGTCGGATGAATATTAATTATATCATTATATAATAATATTTTATTGTATACTGATACGATAACTGCAGAGAATATAAATAAAATTTCTTAACACCCAGAGACGACGATTTTAGACGCTAAACATAATAGATCCCTCAGGCCTAGCGCGGATATAGTCGCTATCGTTATAAATCTTCTTTGTTGCTTCATACATTCACCTTAGATTCTCTGTTTATACGGTTTTGAAATTACACAGTGAGATTATATAACGTGATTATGAAAATCTTTAACCTAGCTGTACCGATGGGGTTGTGTCACTAGTATGTTTCACTCAAACTTGGCACATCGTACCGGTTGCGAGCGAGAAAAAACATCGCGCCCGTGGCAACAGAAGCGAATATTGTAGTTTTTTATTTTTGTTTCGTAGTTGCGAATAATAAAGGTCAATGATTATTTATAATATTGATTTTTTAGACAAAAAGTTTTGGACATGTAGGATTTATATTAAGAGTTTGGGGGGCTCAATAGACTCCATTAGCATGACTAGGTTAAAGATATATATATATCATCATCATCATCATCATTTGCCAGTCACAAGGCTCTCACTCGCTGAGGGCATGGACCTACAAACTCTCGCATGGTAGTCGAGGCCAAAGGAACCTGAGTCTCACGTGACGTGAGGGCTCCCCTTTCGTGTCCATACCGCGGGGACCCGAGCCGTCTTGGTATGCGGTTTTTTGTAAAGAGTTTCCCTCTCTTGGCCATTGCTGGCATTGGACGTACATCTTCTACCATGTTAGTATCGGATTTTACCCTCTCGACTGTGTCCAGGCAAGTAAGAGGGGGTTTGCCTCGGTATTCGTTTGTTCTCTTCTCTAAGGCGTTATCTGCTTTTAACGAGTCACGAGTGACGAGTAACGAGCGACCACACACGCACACCTATATAGATATACACAGGCATACATATGCACATCTGCCCAAAACGAGTCTCGAGTAGCCGGTCGCAAGTGATTATTAGCCCTGTCGCGCAATAGCAATCCTTTCATCATGGGAAAGACCTCCTCAGAGAGGGGTCCCCTAGAAAGAAGGAAGAGGAGCGAAAGTATCGAGACTAGACCGATCATTGGTCAACAGATTAGGGTTTTCCTTCCCAGGGTATACTGGCTCTGTGGTGCGAATTCCGTTAGAGACCAGTTATTTATGCACACAAAGGATGTGTGTACAGCAACATGTACATATTTTTGCAATGTTTTGTTGGGTATTAGTCAAAGTTCTATTGGGCCCCTAGTCAACTCTATGCAGGGTTATGTTGACTGTAATGTAAATAATGTAATGAGGAGCTAACCATCAATTTTAATGGTATGGTAGGTAGTTGTTTTTCAATTTCGAAAAACCGGTAGGGGTTAGGAGGTGATAAATAGATATTCTGAATCCCTGTGTAATTCGTTGGAAAGTTATAAGTGGTGGCCCTTAAAGTGGCCGCCCACTGGCGGTTAATATTGGATAGTTTAAGATTTTTGTATGAAATCTCGCCGTCGCAGAAAGGTTTAAGACACCTCACTATTTGTTGGCGAGCTGTCGCTTTGTCTTTGATCGGTTTAAAGGCGATCAAAATATCTAAAGTAATTAACACGATACAAGTAAAATAACGATATAAATTGGGGGATGAATAAAACCGTTTATTGTGGGTAATTGTTTGGATTGACTTATCTGGTCGCTGGCTTGCCCGCGGCTATGATGGAGCCGCCTGGCGAAGGAGAGTAGGCAGGGAGGATAGAAATTGATATCATATATATATATATATACCCTTGATCCATTCGTTGATTAAGGAAGTGATATTAGGTGGTTTTTTTTAGCAAATATAAAACTGACATCTGCTTTCAATATGCTTTCGTTTGAATGAGAAGAAGCATTATCTAATTACCTACTCTGTATAATTGCAAGATATGGACGTTGCAGGTAGCGAACAATAACCTTGAAGCGTTTGAAATGCGGTGTTACCGAAGAATGTTGATGATTACATGGACGGAATACATCGAGTACTTTGGGCACATCATTCGTGGGCCAAAGTATCGCCTTCTACAGTTCTCATGGAGGAAAAGTGGAAGGTGGTCGTGGATTCGTATAAACTGGTCCGCATTGGGAGCTCCAGATTTGTTCCAGCTCATCAAAAATATACAATTGTATGGAGAAAAATAAGAGAAAGATTAACTAATAACAGCACTGTTTGCTTTATCATCCTCTTGCTTTTTAAAAAATCAATAAGTTATGAACCAATCTTCAAAGATCCTTATATCCATTCAGGTCATTTCTAGCTATGAAAATTCAACTGAAAAATTGCCTTTTTCTGTTCCTTTAACTTCATTTTTTAGCTTTTTCCACCATTAAAAGTTATATTTGTTGTATCCCAAATGCATTTCCGTAACGCATGACTCTGATACGTTCGATGTATGCGTCGTATCGCGTCGTCCTAAGGCGTCCTATTTATAATGGAAAATAGCTTTTGATATGCTTCATATTTTGGTCGATATTTTGGATTTTTTAACTATAATCAATATGACGCGAAAATGATAGCGTTCTCATTTCATGTCTTGCCGCAGACTGCGCTCTCGCAGCACATGTCACTTGCACTTGGCACATCGTGCCGGACGCGAGCGAGAAAAAACATCTCGCACGCGTTAACAGCAGCGAATATTGTTGTTTGTTTTTTTTTGCAATTGCAGACAATAAAGAACAATAATTATTTGTAATATTTATTCTTTAGACTTTTTTAGACAAATATGTAGGATTTATATTAAAAGAATTATTGGAGAAAAATCAAAAACTCAAAGTACACGATATACACCATCGGCACGGCTAGTAACACGAAAGTATCTGGCACGATTCATTCCAACAGATTTTTTTCATAAGAACATTCTGTTGCTATCTATATGTAAAATACAACAGGAAAACTGTGATTATTGTGATTAAATTTAAAAATATCATAGTCACAGTAAAAAATGGCGGAAAAAGTGAATCGAATTTATTGAATCGAATGATGAAAAATGTTTAATTGTGTCAGCCGTGTCGAAAATTATATAGCACACCGATTTTATCATGCAAAGTGAACGGCGATCGGCTTGTTCACGTTCACGTCCAATTGCAAAATTGCAAATCTCTGGCTAGATTGCCCCCAAAAACAATTCGCAGCCATAGGTTATACGCGCCGATTAATCACATGGGATGTTTGCGTATACATGACCGATTTAGAAAAAAATCGAGCGTTACAACATATCGCTCGAGGTCGTGTAACTTGAGAGTCTTCGCTCCGCAGCCGTGACAAGTGCATTAAATTGGTGTGGCCTGTCTAGTTATCACAATGCGATTGCGCAACAAATCCGAAATTGGCTGAAACGATCGAGAGGTTAGTGGAACAATGATTGATAAAATATTTGAATGTCAAAAAGAGGAGCGCCCATGATTAATGCGGATCCGCGGGACCGTCTGGCGGGTTCATCGTTCTGAAACGCCGCAATGTGTGGTCACACGAAGTGGCTCGGCGATATACCGCGGTCATTGCCGCGCGCCAAACAAAAGCGATGCGGTGACCATACGTTTTTATGTAGCGAGACGTTGCGATTTTATACGTTCTGTATTGTGCGATTTAACGTTTTTCGGACACGGACAGAGCATTCGCATGTGATTCTCGTTCCGCACAGATTAATCAGATCCGAACAATGAATACGTTTTAACGAGAAGACATTTATGCATTGTTCTTGTATGCATCCAGGCTAGGGGTCATGATATATAAAGGGTCATTGATATGCGAAAATATCGGAATCTACCAGACATCAAGGCGAGACGGTGCAATTGCAATATTGCCAAATGATATTTGAAAATATAAAAATTTCAATGGGGGATATTTAATGTTTTATGTCATCCCAGTGCAATGAACTGTTTGTGTCTTCGTGACATTTACAAATCAAATGTTAATTGAGTATGTGGGCAGAAAATCAGCGTGTCTACCAAATAGGTACTCAAAATAATTAAACCATTTTTTTAAATATACACTGATGCGCTTTTGTATACTTTTCAACTACTCATGAAAATTAATGACGATTTTTATTATTGAGTGATTGAAAATCAATATTATTGATAGAAATTTTATTTAACATCAAGTCTATCCAATATAATTAATTTTATTGTGAAGAATTAGATGACCGATACCAATACTGACGAAGGACACATCAATTGTTATGTGCTGTTTTTTCAAAACTTAATCGACAGCGAGGCCACTCTGAAACTGATGGTCATGTGGAAATGGATTTCTTTTACTAAGACGTAAATCAGACGATAAGGGATGCATCTAAATAATTCACACTTTTTTTAAAAAAAATATTAAAAGATATATCCATTGGGAAAATGAATAAGAACCATCTATAGAGTTTGATGTGTTATCTGATTCAAAAAGAGATTTTTTTTAATTAAATAAAAAAAAAACTTGGTTCAAGTTTGCTAAAAAATCTTTTGGGCCAATACGTCTGGCCCACGGAGTGGAAAAGGTTAAATAATTATCACAGAAATCCGCATCTCCATGATTTACAACACACTCGTATTTAATATGCATCGGGAAATTAAATAAAATCGGTTTTAGAAGTCGTATGAAGTATCATAAGATAACAAAGATAGCTGTGAACTTCTTTGTTTTAAAGACAAAGAATTTAAGTATTCAACCGGAACGTTCCACCACATCCTTCATATTCGCCATACTTGAATTCATTCAAACTTAAGAGAAAAACGTCTTCCAAATGCAAACTAAGTTGCAAACCATCACCTTAACTAGATTTTTTATTAAGATTATATTCAAATATAAGAAAATTAATATATTTTTTCAAATAAACATATTGAAAAATTAATATCATTCAACCTGACCTTCATTAGCCCATGAAAATGACGCAGTAAAATTATTTGACTTGATCTCCACATGCATCACAATTGAAATGCTAAGAAAAATACAATGATTTTATATACGACGCAAAAAAATCATAATTGACATTATTTTCTTTTAATATAAACATTTCTTATCTGATTAACTCAGATAAACGATGATCTTTTAACAAAGAAGTGTCGACATAAGTAATTTTATAATATATGTATGTGTTTCGAAATGGAAAATTTTGCATTCGTCGTCATCGATGTTTACTTTTGCCATGGGTGTAAATTAGCATACAAAATTTGTTTTGACAAAATGTTGTGTAAACATTCGAAATGTTAATATTGTTTGGATGCGTAGTATACTCTGACACAGATATCATTTCGCTTAATTTTATGGCGAAACTGAAGATAAATATTATCTGGTCCCTGATAATATACAGTGTATGATAATAAAACTAGAGGCCATACGTTTAAAACCACAAGAAGCAAGTTGATAGAGAACGCATGGCTACAAGGTCAACATTGTTATGAAACATTGGCGTGCTAATTTTCGCGCAAAAAAACAGCTGATACAAGCAAAACAAATCGAAAATAAATTGCGTGTCGAATATTATGAAATTTAAGTAATAATGAAGTATCATCAATGCAAAAATCCTCGCAAAAAAAGAAAAACTAAACACTCGAGTAATATGAAGTGTTTGTTTTACATTTTTGCATCATCTCAATTGATTTAGATAAAAATAACATGGGACTTATATGCAACATAATTACGTATCTATATAACATATTTCAGATTAATACGCGGATGTATAATTATATATATATATATAAATATATTTATTATATTTAACGATTAAATAAATAATATGTGCATTCACCTCTGTTTTATATATTCAACGCCAGCGTGAAAACCTGTTTTTCCATGTGCAGTAGATCCTTTGTCTAGATCTCTATCCTCGTTTGAAACGTAAATATCGCTAGATCACTAGCTACAGTCAACTCCGATAAAACATTAACTGTCAAACATTGTAAAGAATCGGGGTCACTCTATCAAACTGTTTCCGATACTCCGAGTTTTCGTCCCCAGACTGCTATCATCGATTTAATGTTGCGGTGCGAACGATTCACTTTGCATTGAATGTATGATTGGGCCAAAATAAAAATGGCGAAGAGAAAAGCGCTAGAGCTGCCGCAATAGTCCGACGGCGACTGACAGTACCACAACAGCTCAGCCGTTGCTTTGTTTACAGCGAGGTGCAGCGCATGCGCGCACCACATCGAGCCGACTACGTTTTCGAGCTAGCCGCCATTTTCAAATCGTAGCTGTCATTTGAGAAAATTGCGCAGTTGGCAGCGCTGAATCGTAAAAACAGCGAGTTTTATGACCATACCTCGATATATCTCACTTCAACAAACATAATTAATTCGATTTAAACTAGATATTTTACAAAAAAAATACAATAATAAATGTAATAATCACCATGGCAAAAAGTGTGCGAGTGGATTGAGCTCTTCCCATTTTACTCTACGTTTATATAATTCCCATAACATAAACACATTTATAAATTGTATATATTCAATAAAATTATAATTTTTCGCTGCCACCCTCGGCACAGTCACAGCGCCGGCGTAATGCTCGCAGTTTAGCTCTCTAGTGAGTTGTCGGCGGCCAAATTGTTAACAGCTTTTGGGGAAAAATTGTAATAAAAATAGGAAATCGTAAACAGTTCAAACCTAAATGGCTATGTATATACATTTTTATATAGTCGTGTATTACAGTCACATGCTTTTTTTTAACATTTGAAAAACCATAATAAGAAACGAAAAGAGAAAAAAGGTTGTAAAGGTAAGGAAAAGCGAGCTCCGTGGTGCATTCTCGTAAGAGTGGA
Organism: Philopotamus ludificatus; assembly: GCA_022495035.1. Classification (NCBI taxonomy): domain Eukaryota; kingdom Metazoa; phylum Arthropoda; class Insecta; order Trichoptera; family Philopotamidae; genus Philopotamus; species Philopotamus ludificatus. The sequence goes on along the minus strand of JAGXCT010037171.1, from coordinate 390,754 downwards.
AACGGGACGCCACCGTGTAGTGTTGCCAGGACGCAACATGACGTTAATTAAAATAATTAGTGGAATAACCACCACAAAGTATTAATATAAAGAAAAATGTATGTAAAGTTAAAGTGTTATACTCAAGTAAAAGCAAATAATGAAAAAGCAGATGAGATATAAAAAATACATAACAAGCTAACTTAACAGGTAACATTGACGAACCAGACACGACTCAATTGTTTTAAAATTGAAAACAAGGTTTCTAACTTAAATTATTGTTGTTATCTACTACTCCTAATGTAATGTAATCTAATGATAAATCTTGATAAAATATAAATTTGCCCACAAAATTATGATAATTAGAACCAGCTATGCACATATAAGATTTGATCAAAAAATAATACGATTTTCTGAATTTTGCGGGCTATATATGTTCAATTGTCGAAATATTATTATTGATGTGTTGGGACGCTTGTTTATGACGTAATTTATTATTGATGAGCTGATGCCTGACGTGTTTTCATGTGTTTTGTTGTGCTCATCGACTTTTTAGAAGGTGAAAAAAAACCTAAAAGGATGACGTTTTATTAAAATTAAGGAGATACAGACAGAATCGGCGTGGGAGTTAAACGCCACACCGAAAACTGCTTTCCAGAAGCACTTCAAAAAATGTATCTAATGGGAATTACTTTGCAAGGGGCATAATAATTTTTTTCAAAAAAAATAAAAATCTGCGTTTTTTTTAATCAAACCTCTTATATAATTATAGAGATGCTGAGGCAAATAAATTTGGGAATCTATCCTTAATATTAAATACAGGAGTCAAATATTATCGATTTAAATAAAAAAAAATCTGTTTAAAAAATGATAAAGCGTATTATAATAAATTATAAAGAGTTTTCTATAACACGGATTATATTATAGTGTGTTTTTGTGATTATATTAATGTAAAGTAATATTATATGTATCGAACTCTCTAATAGTCAGTCTTTCAATAATTAATATTTAAATAATTTTGTCATCATTAATTAAATTATTTTCGAAAATTTAGTCTAAAATAAAACCAATAATTCTATAAATTATTAAATAGAAAAGCTTTAAATAATTTATACAAATATATTATTGATATAATATAACTGTGTAAAAGAATACTGCATTTAACCAATCGGTCAAAGATTAGGTTAGGTTAAGTTATATAAATATGTTGAGAAACATTGATATATAGATAATTATAATTAAAAAATATTAATAAATATCCATACCTCGTTATTTGTATACAGTGTACCATATTTTTTTGTTATATATTATTGAATTTATCAATTAATATATAAGCTGTTGTTTTTACATGCTATAATAATATAAATAAAAATTAATATCAAAATACAATTAAATATTGAAACATCTATCAATTTACTCACCAAATAATTGCATACAATAATTTGTATAAACAGAAATTTAGAATAAATAAAACTCTAAAATTTAGCGACGCATCGTAACTGAATTTTCAAATAAAAATTCATCTCATTTATTTACGTCTAAAGCAAATATTTAATGGCCATCAGTTTTTTTATTATTTCCATATCATAATATAAAATAGTAATTACATATTTTAAATTTCCATTGGATTTTTATATGATTTAAATAGCTGTTTTATATAAAATATTACCATTTAAAAGAAAAATATAATAACATCATCTTTAATTTTTAGACAAGCGGAAAAACTTTTACCCGATTGGTTGGTATCCGCACTATAAGCTGCAGTACTGCCATCTATCCGTCATGTTTAACATGTCACTGACAGCTGAACTATAAACCGGTCAGGCCTACGTGACAGGTAGCTTGTTTTTGCATGTTTACTCAATAATTATTTATGACAATCCATGAGAAATGATAAAATCGAATTTCATCTTTCATATCAAGACGTTAGGCTTGATAGGTGAGTGACAGGTGCAGCACCACGACATGGTTTTTGTATCGTTCCGTTCATCTGTCGCTAAGCAACTACTGGCTGCCGCTCAGTTTTACGGTCGCGCCTCATCCGTCAACACCTGTCGAGCTCATCACTGTGAAATCACCATGATTCAAGAAAGACTGCCTTTCTCTCCCGACTTCCTCTTCAGACAGGTATTTTTATATCAAATAAATATGCAAACAAAATAATAACTATTATGAATAGATAATAAACAGTTATATAATTCAAGGTTACTAAAAAAATCAAACAATAACTCAGCATAATTTCTAATATTCAGTAGAATAATTTGTCTAATTTATAAACAAATATCCTCAATATTGTAATATACAGTCAGCCCTCCTATAACGTTTCCTCTTAATCACTATTTTCTACAAAAT
>JAGXCT010037171.1:376500-388413 GCA_022495035.1 Philopotamus ludificatus | reverse complement strand
ATATACAGTCAGCCCTCCTATAACGTTTCCTCTTAATCACTATTTTCTACAAAATGCCTTGTCAACCAAAGAGCATTGACCTTTATTTCGCTGGACAATGCATTATATATTTATGAAATATGAAATTTGACCTCGAAAATATTAGCATTTTGTAGAAAAAAGTAATTTAAAGGAAACGTTATAGAAGGGCTGACTGTATTTCATTGTGATATACCGACACCTTAACAATTAATTAAAAATAATTTCTGAATTTGTTTTTTATATACATAACCATACTTTCTAATGGATAAGTATAATCATAACGCGATTATTAACACAATAACACATACTATCATTTTACGTTACTTTTATGTTACAAAATGATTGCATCATAAACATCAAATATTACAATTTAACTGAATATTTGTATCTAATCTAGATTTCATCAGGATTATGATTATATTTTTATTAAAATTCGCTTTTATCTGACAAAAATATCTGAGTCATATTATCTTAAATTATAACTCAATATCACATCATGCATTAAATGACAATATCATAGATTATTATAAAGGATGTGTTATATTTTCAGCTCTTCTCTACGCCCAGTTGCACTTATACATATGTATTAGCCGATGTTAACAAAAAGGAAGCTATCTTAATTGATCCCGTCCTAGAAGAAGCTAACAGAGATGCAAAACTACTAGAAGAACTTGGCTTAAAACTTAAATATGCTAGTATGTCTCAAGAATTTTTGATTATTAATTGATTTACTTGAAATTTCTAAGATTTGTTTGATTCTAGTTAATACCCATTTGCATGCCGATCATATTACCGGAACGGGAGTGTTGAAAAAGCTCATTCCAGGGTTAAAAAGTGTCATATCTAAAGCGAGCGGTGCTAAAGCTGATGAATATATCGAAGATGGAGATATTCTTCAATTTGGTCGTCATCAACTGAAGGTCGCTTCGACTCCAGGACACACCAATGGATGCGTGACATATATTCTGCACGAACAAGTAATAATTTATACGAAATATGAAGCATCTGAATAATATTATTTTGTCATTTATATATATAAATATAATTCAGGGTTTGGCTTTTACTGGAGATACTGTTCTGATACGTGGATGCGGAAGGACTGATTTTCAAGAGGGCAACTCTACTACGCTCTACAATTCAGTTCATGAAAAAATATTTTCTCTACCAGAAAATTTCGCTATTTTTCCAGCTCACGATTATAAGGGGTTTACATCTTCTTCAGTCGGCGAAGAAAAATGTTACAATCCTCGATTGACTAAGCCATTGGATGAATTTATTAATATTATGGAAAATTTAAACCTGGCATATCCAAAAATGATCGGTGAGTTCAATGTTATAATATAATTTATATTTTATTATAAATTTCAATTTAAATATATTTATTTTTCAGACAAAGCTGTACCCGCCAATAAAGTTTGCGGTATCTTCGATGTCGAAAAAACGGATTAATTAATTTATAAATCATATAAAATTCATTATTTTCATACTAAGCAGTTTTTGTTGTCATTTTTTATGTATTTTATATCGTACAATTGTAAATGTGATGAATTTATAGTATTTCAGAATTAAATTTTGAACATATTGAGATTAAAATATCCTTATAGATATATAATATGGTTTTATAATAATATATAAGGTGCCTTATATAATTATATGTATTATTGAGCATTTTTGAGAACTTTTATTGTAGAATGTAGAATTTTATTAAATAAATATCAATTTTATATTATACGTTTTGTTTAACTATTTTTTTCTACTATTACATATTGTAATAAGAGTTATTATGATATTTTATCTTATTTATTATACTCAAAATTGTTTTATGTCATTTTTTTTTTACATAATATTATACATTTTGGATGGTTATGTATTAAAAATGGATACCTGACATGCTAAAATATTTTCATAGACCAATGAAACAATAAATTAAAACGATTTTCAATTAATTGGAACATTAAAACAAAATTATTTACTTACTTAAATAGTATTAGCAAAGATTTACTTGTTTTTGACATATTCTCGACTAAATTTTAAATCTAATTTAGGGAATAAATATATTTTACTAAATGTATTTGTGTTTTATTGTAAGCTGCAAAGATTGCAATGGGTAGGCCATTTCGTTAACTGATCCAAGATGGTATGACTGGCAACAGCTCGTCAAAAGTAGGCCATGTCGAAGGCGGTTCGTAGATGAGACCAATTTTCATCCCGGGGTTAAGGGCCAAGGACGATGAAAAATATATGTGTTTTATTAATTTTATAATAAAGTTGAGTAATAAATATAATTGGTTAAAATTTTATAATGTTGTTAAAAGATATCAACCCTATAAAACACTCATATGTAAATTTAAATTGTATAAAATTTCCTCTGGGTTGCTGGACCCTTTCCAATCAATATAGTAGGATACAAAAAAGCCAATAAATATATCTGCGATAAAAATATATATATATTTTAAAAGAAAATATTAATTAATTTACATATATTATTATTTCTTATTTTTTATTTTTAGTTTAGGTAAATTCATTATATATTATTATTATTTATTGTCTTTCATTTTATATCATTTTTTTTGGTATTTGTCGTCGTTAACATCTATACATGTAAAGAAAAATCTAAACCTATGTATGGATAAAATGCGGATTAGTATATAACCGCGACGGCGAAAAAGCGTCGGGCGCAATTTGAAGTTTGCCCAAATTTCCAGTTTAAATTTCGTGCGAGATTTTTTCACGGCCATAAATTTGGCCCTAACAACGTCGGGCGTAACCAGGGCCGACGGACGGTCTCGCTACGAGCCGAGCTTATTGCGTACGTGTATGGGCGCGGAGGGTGAGGGCGTTGCGCAGTGGGCGCCGGCCGTTGCCTGGCAACGCTCATCGATCTATTTCTCGACGTAACGCACGTTTAGAATACAAATTTTATTCCGACGTCGAAGCGTTTTCGCGCACGAAAAAAATGACACTATAATGAGGCTCTTTCGACGCATTAATAATGGTTACACGTGCAGTTTGAGGCGCATTTAAACAAAAAAAAAAGCTAATTTAATACGCACTTATTCGGGGGCTTTTCCCGTTTAGCGGCGCCCCCGATCAATTGTTTCGATGCGACCGCACACATTCAATAGCGCGATCGGCAGCGCGCCAAGGTTGGGGGATAATAACTAATATATACGGAATATTGCGAGCGATATATTAATGAATGCCGACGAATCGCTCGATCCGGCTTAGCTTTCTTTATATTAATGGCATCCAGCGTTATATTGTTATAATATTTCGAGATTATTATAGGTTTTGATAAGTTTCGGAGCGGTATTGATGCGATGCAGAATAATAAAGCGTTCGATGTAGCAGAATTGCACGATTTTTCTCGGAAAGAGCCTTTGGAAATGTCAAGTCGTACCCCCCGTCATTTAGCATCGATTAATTAGATATAGTGCGGTAAGTGTATGGGTGGCGTAAGCTCGCGCATGCGCGAGGGTCTGGCAAGCTCCTCCCACTCCGGCGCGGTTGTCAGTGCGAAGTGCGAGGCGGTCGTTGCGGTCGCTGCGGCCTCCCCGCCTGTGCCCAGCATGTGCGCCCCCCGAGCCCCCCTCGCCCTCTGCCTACTGCTGGTGCTGCTGACTCCACAGGTACGCCCCCGCCTAGGCCTCCGCCGCGAAACGATTCGATTCGAATCGGAACGACCGCGGAAAAATCCGTTAACTCTGGATGACAGTTCGCTGTGTATAAACACGGGTAGATACAAAGCCAACGATCCGGAAATGCACGTCGATCTCCATATATGCTCTCGTTTGTCCATAAAATAAATAATTCTAATGAGATTCCGATCGGAATTATTTATTACGATCATTTTCCGGGGAAATTTGTATTAAATAAATATTTATACCTAGTATTTTAATAATATAAATATTTTCTATGGACTTGTATATACCGTATTTTGATTTGAAAATATTTTTGGTTTGAAAAATGCATTTAATTGTATTGTCCATGAGCCGAATTACGATTCAAATCGCATACGACGGACGTAAAAATACGTCATTGTTCTCGCGGTTCGATTGTGTTCGGATTGTCGACGGTGTATAGCGGGATTTATGAAAATATGTATTAAATCTCGATCGATTCGGAAAATGTGTGACGAATTTCGCCGCGCAAAACTTTTCCGTGCGAGAATGGAAACGCACGGAAAAAAATATATACACGTATAGCCGAAAAAAAAATCTTGCTCTCGCTTTACAATTCGTTATATAAGGCTGAGAGCTTCCAGATTTTGAAAGTTTCCCCCGGAGTTTTATTGCCCGAAGCGATTCCCCGCGAATTCCTATCGTTCCCGTTCGCTTTTCCGTCCCCAATTTTCGCCGTGTTGTAAAATAAAGGTTACGACGCGTCTTAACGGCGCCCTTCGCTAAAATATACAACGCGTCTACCCCTTTTTTTTATATATACGCAGAATATAGAGCCGCGGTCATCGAGGCCGGCCGCGTAGACGTTGGCGCCGATTCAATTCCTCCTCTCTCCTACCCCCGAGGATAAATATGATAGATGGTCGGGACCTGCATTGCGGATGTGCCGTCGGGCCCTCGGTCGAGTCCCTCAAAAATCCCGTCGATTAATCGGGGCGACCTCGTCGCGGTCCGATCCAATTCCCAAATCTTCCCGATTCTCGCAAGGATTATCGAATAAAAAATCCGCCGGCGCCGATCGCCGATTTATCCGACGATAGATAGACTCGGTTAGACGGATCCGCGTCCGTCTTTTTTTTTTATTCGGGTTTAATCTAATTTCTTCCGCGCATAAAAGTTTCGAGGCGAAATTACTTTTTTTTTTTTTTATATGTTCGATTTCATTTCGCGTGTGAAATATTACTTATTTTATCGCGGCGTCGAGGATCTGCTTTATTTATTCTGACATCCGTTCGCGCGAAACGTTACATTTCGCAACGTATCAATCCTTCCAATTTATCTTCCATACACGACCCTAAAGTACTTATATCGAACGCCCCGATACACCGCCGTTTTTATTCAAATATCGTATAATCAAATTTTCATATGAGTATTTGAATCCGCGGAGAGAACTTTTGCATATCAATCAACGATTTTTTTTACACGGTCCACTATAAAATAACGAATAATATGCCAATGATAAAAAAAGAAGAAAATTATCAACGGACAGCTGCTTTAATTAATGAGGGCTTGCAATTTGCTAAGAGTATAGAACAGCATTTTCTCATTTATGATTCTAAACGACCTTTAACATTCCGACCTGAAGATTTGTATGACTAATAATTATTAGGTTAGTGCATCAGGCATTTTTAACCCTTTCAATGCGGCGGGTCTAACAACGATTCTGCATCTGAGTGCGGCGCCGTTTTGAACCAAATTATTTTTTTGGCGAGGTAAATTTGCATTCACCGTTTACCGCTATATTAGACCATTTTCCTATACGAGATTTATGCAAACATGTTGATTAGGATATGTTTTCCATCTCAACTAAAAAAAATATAAACCTGATTCGCTTCTTTATTTCGTAATAATAAATCGAACAAAAAAATCAATTGCTCAAACAGGATCCGCGTCCGGCTGACTGACCAAGTGTCGCCCTCGCGTCCTGTCTCCCATATGTTCACTTCATGTCGCACTCAAGTGGGTGCCGAAATCCATTTGAGACGTGCGACTATTTTTTTTTTACTCGAATATCGAATTGGTCAAAAATATCAACCGGCCGACTGGCGATGTTCATTATTAGTGCGCACATATGTATGCATTTTTTAGTATTAGTGATACAATTCTGTTGAAGACAGCAAAGTAGCTGTCATATGAAACTCGTAAATATACATTTTATTACCAAACAAAATAGAGTCGGTATGGTGTGCTGTAAATAATTTGTATATAAAAAAAAAATTATCCAGTCTGAGATGACACCACCATTTAATGTCATCAATCTTATTTTAATGCTTGCAAAGCAAGCAGAAGCATTCTTACTAATATTTTACAGGGATGCACATTAATATTTATAAAAATAAATATATATAATAAACATGGATTATTAAAAAGTATGTACAGAGTATAAGCACATAAAAGTACATACTAATTATTAAAAAAAGTATATTAAAAAATACACAATAGTAAAAATGTGTTATGAATAAAATAATAAACAATATACATTGGACTAAGCAAATTAGAACTATGGAATGGTATTATTCAAATCATTATTAACATAAACATAATCTAAAAACTGCCTGGTGTGTGGTAAATTGAAGTACAGGGCTACTTTAATAAATGTCATACTAATGATGCACGGACATTACCTCTTTTGAGATTTGTGGAATGGGAATAAACATGACATTGTCTATAAGGATTTTGAAGATTTACCTGTGATTGGCAAATAACTTCGGCATATGCCTTGATAATTCAGTTGATATTGTACGCGGAAACGAAACCTGACGAACGATTTGAGTATTTATATCTTCGAGACAATTTATATTTTTTTTAAGATTCCTTTACTACATTTAGTTGAAATTTGAAAGCGATATTTTTTTTTGGCTATATTCCTGTACATCGTCTGTACGTTTAATAAATATATCTCAAAAAAATGTGAAATGCACTTTCTTTTATACCATTTCACACTTTTCTAAGACAATTTAGACTGGATAGCATCATATCGGTTTTATCGATTGATGATGTTTACCGCTTCCATGTATGATAGGAATAAAAGGACCAGATCTCCCAATGTAATAGATTTCGTAATTGTTCTGCCTCTATATATAGGATATCGGGTCTTTACTCAGATACACTCCAAGTAAATCGGAACGTCTGCATTCCTTCCCTCACGAATATCAAAATCGAGAGTATGATCCAATTAGCTCCCTATTTGTCGTCGTGTAGTGACATTATAATTTCTGGAAAAAAAACGGACCTAAATTAATAAAGCCAGTTATAATTATAGAATTTTAAATCAGAAATTCAAATAATGTAATGTACAATATTTCTTTTGGCAGCCCTGACTCCAGCGTACGGAAACAAACACGTCGGCTTAATGAGATATAACTGACCCCCCTTTCGGATTTGTTCCATATGTATATTTTGTATAGTTTTTTTCTCTTGTGATTGGTTGATTATAGTTAGCTGTGTTTGTGGGGCTTAATTTTTAAACAAATTGGTCTAATTTCTAATTTGTAAACTACCTAATTTAAATCGGCAACAAATGTCTACTGTGATACGCAGTAGACCTGATTCGTGTTCAACATTCAACATTCAAAGTGCATGTTTAAACCAAGGATTTATAAAAAATTCAATTCGGGCCTGTTTCTAAAAAGTTTGGTGATTCCTACATATTGTAATAAATTGTTTCATTTACTTCATCTAGTAAATGCTATGTTGAAGTAGCAACTTTCAGTTCAATATGTTGATTAATAAAAAGTTATGACGTTTTGTAAATAAGATGTTTCATAAAATTTCGACAAATCGGTTCTCTGCCCCAGGGCATGTTTGACTCCATGAAAGGTGTTAAGTGAGAAAAATGGACTCTAAAATTTCATTACTAAATAAATTTTAACGAAATTATATGCATTTTAACTAAATTTAAAATAATGTACGTGGAAATTTCCTTTATGATCCTTTACCGGCCAGACGGCTGAGTATGTCACTGATACTCGCGAGTTGGTATGGGATTTGAATGAGGCAATTGCCAAGGATTTGAATGTATACGGTTCATTTATATTTTATATGCTTTATATAACTTTGCAAAATTTTTTTTTTTGGTTAGCTGCGCTTGCCGTAGGGCTGATTTTAAACAAATACCCATCACTTCTCAACTCGGTCTAGTTTATGGCATGCAACGACAAGTTTAATTTTTTAAGAATTTCGCGCATCTACGCGATGCGCCCGCACCCTGGACACGATTTGTTTGCGCATGTACGCGATGCGCCCCGCACTGAAAGGGTTAAACAATATTTATTATGAAATAATGGTTCCAAAATAATCAGGATGATTATCGACACGCATTTTTATAACCTAAAAATAAAATAATACATTTATAAAAAAAAACGTTTTTTTTTTTAAACAAATAACCCGCCTACAAAAATGCCTCATAATTATGCACCAATCTAATAATAAGGAATTTAGCAACTCAGGACAGTAATAACAAACAAAAAGCATTGGACTTGACATTAATAATTTTTTTCCTAATTAAAAAACATATTTATGTATTTATTTATTGGGTTTTCATTTTTTTATACAATTTTCTATATCACGATGTGGTTATTTTTTTTAAACAACCGGTTTTTTTAAATTCAGAGAACCATTCTTCACTTTTTTACACTGTCTGCCGTGTAAAAAAGAGATGTGTGTATATATAATTTTTGTTTAATTGGGATCAAGAGCTAACTAAAACACCAATTTAGAAGAAAAATATTCGACAGAAAAGTAGTTTTTCATACATATTCTATAAAAAATATATAAATTCGTAAAATAAATATTTCGAATGCTTCATAAAATATAACAAAATCGTCTGACAAAACAATGCTTTCTTTATTTCACGCAGAATTTTTTTGTAGCAAGCTAATATTTTTTTAATAGGAGTCTATGTTTTCTAATTTTTTTTTAATTGACCTGAGACCTTCTTTTATGCTTGCAGTTATTGAGTTTTTTTTCCTTTTTATTTTCCCAATTTGTTGTATTGTGTCAGCTCCTGACTATGTGAATCCAACAGATCGTACACATCATCGCCATTGACTTCCTAATTTAATTAGCTGACCAGATTAAACGACGTATTCTATCACATAATCGATATAATCAGTTTCTGTTATTTCCTTCTCGTTATTGGCTGTTTTTTTTCTGAAAATTGATCAAACAATGACTCTTACGGCATCTAAAACATTGCATTTCTTTTAAAAGTCTTCCCGTAGAATATAAATATCCAGAAACTCAATCCTAGAAACAGATATCTTGCTGTTTAACCTTATGAGACTTCAATTCAGATGTGCAAACAAATGCCTCATTTAATACATAAAGTTTTGATGACTTCTTTGGTCCATCGGTAGTAGCAAGCTGGTCATATTTAGAGGCAAAAATGCAGTCAGTATTACCTTACAGTCAACCGCTGCATTACACCGTTAACAATAACTGTCAATCTCTTTGTAGAAAAGCTTGGAAAGTTGTTTTTTTGCGTGCAATAAAAAATCTTTTTACTAATGAAAAAATCAAAAACCGCTTAAGTCTCCGTTAAATTACTAAAATTCTAGAAAGCAAACTTGCTATATCTCTAAAAACTACTATAACAAATTAAAATTTTTATGATTTTTCTAATGAATGAAAAAAGATTACGGATTAAAAGTGTCAAAAAGTATGCCTTAAAACCGCAGAAAAATATTATTTAAGAGATTTTGTGAGCACAAAGGTATAATAGTCATAAATGAAGTAGGTCCTAAAAACTGTCCAAGGCTTATTTTAATAATTCCAGGAATTTTTGCTATGATTATGTAGTTAGCCGCGAATTCTGCATAATCATATCTCAGACAGTGCTTGAATGAGTTAACTTTCTGGGAAATTCTACATGAAGCTGGCGTGAGTCATAACAACCCACCACCACCCCCTCATCTTAAAAATCTTTAGCGAACTTGGGAACGAGGAGCACTTTAGAATATACTAAAATGTCGTATACAATACATTATTACTACGAATAAGAAATAATTACGACTAATTCGAATGTAACGCTACTTTACGAGTTCCTATAATAATATTATAAATATTTCATAAAACTTTCGAGTAAAGCAGATGGACTAAGCACAATTAATCACAGTGACATCGATAAATCGTTCAATTAAACACGATGAGTATCGGAATCGTAATAATATGAGAATGCATCTGAAGAATATATATCAATTGCATCGAGTATCATAGATTAAATCTTAATAAAAAGATAAAAACATGAGATATTGTCCGCGATTACAAACTTTCATAACATTAAAGATACTAAATCAAAGTTATAGACGATTTAGAGAAAAGTTTTGCTTGTACACACGCTCTCGCCGATAGTTTTCTTCGTAATAAAATATAAATTAAATAAAATGTTATGGATTTTTGCTCAAGTATAATGTATATGATGTTGTATGAGAAATGTATCTCAGATGACACGCCATAATTTATGATCCTGGAACAAGATCACGACGCTCAAATTAAAATGATATCCATTGATGCGAGAAATTGTATATTTTATACCATAAATCTTCCCATGGATACGGTTTTTATTAAATTTTTATTTCATACATTCATCAATTTTTCCACGTAACCGGATTATTTTCCGCAATAAATCCCCATTTGTGCAAAATTTATTACTGAATAATTATTTTATAAAGTGGAGTATGTATCGTAAATCTGCGAAAATAAAAACGTTCGCAATGAGTTCGACTGGCCGGTCTAATAAAATTAACCTATAACCTTAGAAGTTCTATTATTAGGTTATGATGAATCATACGTTTTTTAATAAATCGATTCTGTCTGCGTTATATTTAAATTATAAGTTAGATTCTAGAACAATAAGTTTTATATTCAGGTTATGTAATATTTAAAATGTGAGGCAGGTTTAGATCATCTATCAATTCAGTTATGTGTGTACATAAAATTATACGTACGTGTATGGTGTAGTTTATATAAAAATTCATTATAATTTCCATCCATCATGTTAATGGATAGGCGTTACTTTAATATGTTGTAAATAATTTTGCACAAATTTCAATGGAACTTTTTAGTTATTTAGATTATGTCGTCAGTTATTTAATCGCAGAATCGTTAAATATCAAACATTTTTAATAAATTGTGTATCGTATTTGATTCTATCCTTAATTGCTTTTACGAAAAATCTTCTCTTGCATTAATATTTTATTATAAATAAGGTCATTGTTATCAATGTAAAATCACTTTCGGATGTAAATAATTAAGAATTGTTGTATTTTTCGAGTATTTCAACAGTTAAATCGCCAGTTTTAAGTTTATTACTATCTTTCTTTAAGAATTTAAAAATATTCTGATGGACGTGTGTAGTATCGGTACAATTAAGGTCCATGTGGGATAACGATATAATTGCGTCATACAAATTGGCAATGATGCAGAAATTACTCTTGCTGATTGTGACTTGTTTGCTTTTTATTGTATAAAAACATTTTTTGTCAAATATTGCCTGCGTTTTGGAATTTTACTTTGTTTTTTATCACTTTCTCAAGCAATTGCAGAAACAGAAAAAGATCAGACATTGAAGAATAGCAGGAAAAAATACAACATCTATCGTTTTGTAAAAATATCTCAGAATGAAGATTACGTAACGTAACGAATGATATATAGATACTTTATTAAACGGTCCAAAAACCAATTGAAGTCTAAATACAATACTTCTTAAACTAAAAGAAGTAAAAGCGTAGTTTAGATCTTTTTACACAATTTATTGTACATTTAGTGAAAAAAAAACAGTAATATTTTATTACTGTATCGTGTTTTTTCGAGATACAGCAAAATTGTCGATGTAGAATAAACTAAACTAAATAAAATAAACTGTAGTAATAATTAATAAAAGAGATGGTTTTTCAAGACCGAATGTTTTTTTATAAATTCTTCATTTCCCGATGGAATTATACGTTTATGCAGATTTACCACTACACTTTAAAAAATCAATTGTATTTTGTGGATAACCATTAAATTCCCCTATATTTATTGGCTTGGTTGGTTAGTAAAGATTTAAAATTGTAAATTCCTGAGGCAACACTCAGTACCAAAAATTTGTCTCTAGATGTTTTGTACTCTGGTCCTTTTCTGAATTTTTACCAAATCAGTTTTAGTGGGCGTTTTTTCCGCATTAATTCCAGTTTCGTCAGCATTTTAATTACATTTTCCAGTGTTAAAAACA
>JAGXCT010037171.1:304962-376128 GCA_022495035.1 Philopotamus ludificatus | reverse complement strand
TCCTACATGTCATAAAATTTTTGTATTTGTCTAAAAAAGTCTAAAGAATAAATATTATAATCATTGACATTTTAAACCACAATATTCACTTCTATTGTCAAGGGCGCGATGTTTTTCTCGCTCGCATCCGGTACGATGTCCCAAGTGCGAGTGATATGTGCTGCGAGAGCTCAGTTGGCGGCGAGACATCGCCCAGTGCGCGTGCTATTTAGGGGTCAAATAGATTAGTTTAAAAAATCAAAATATCGACCAAATTATGAAGCATATCATGAATGACATTTTTTATTCTTAGAAAAGTCCTATTTTTTTAATTCAAGTTATTGATGAATTCTTCATGCTTGGGGGACTCTGATGACCCCCTTCGGACGACCCAGTTGTTTTCGAGTTGCCGTGACGGATCGGTTAAATTATTAAAGTCAACTATTGTGATGAAATTGATTATAATTTTTTCTATATTCCTTTATATATCAAATTGGCTTCAGGTCTAATGAGTTGAAGGCGCTTGGAATTATCTTTTTAGTCCTAATTTAGTCCTAGTCACCAACCTTGTGACATTAGGTATTAGACTCGCTCATTCTCTTCAGTTGAATGATATCAAAAAATATAATGTGGCATTATAAATACATAGACTTTTTCGTTCGAATGTTTTTTTAGTTATTTCAATACTGTTCTTTGTGGCTGTTGAAATCAGATGGAATAACAATATTTTTATTTACCCTCGAATGAAATCCACCTCCATCCTACGGCTTCTGACCCCACACGAAGGTGATTTACTACGACCGATCTCGCCGCCGAGTCCATGGAGCAGATGGAAGCCTCGCGTGCCCGGTATCAGCTGTTGCCATGGTGACTGGACGTCTCGACTTGGAGGCTTCGGCCCGTATCTATCTGCCCACGGAGACTCCTCCGGCCCCGGACCACTTTTCTATACCCATTCCTCACACGCGTCCACTCGTCCGTCTTTTATTCCCCGGCGGGCGTGGGATGGTACGTGGAGAGTTATTTGTTTATTATAATCGTGTTATGCCCCTGTCGAAATATTCCCATTCCGGTCATATCGTGCGTGCAAGACTTGATTTTCAATCGCACATATTCCCATTAATCCTCGATCGGCCATCGCCGATCGCAATTACCGAAAGTGGCGTTTTGATCACTTAGTGACGCCATTGCCGGTGATCAATAGGGGACGACGTAGGTATTTATTTTAAGAGTAAATGTGTGACTGCCGTGTGTAGGGGCAATTCACTTTTTACCATCACGAAACTCGGTTAAAGCCACCAAACAGGAAACCATTATGTGTATGTTCCACAAATAAATGTTTTGAACTGTGTATGTTGCGGCTTTGGAGTGCATAGGTGTGCGGCCCAGTCGCCGAGATGGTATCTCCTATCGGCGGACTCCATTTCGCTCGTACACACTAATTTGCTAGCTGCACTCTCTAGCTATTGAGTCGTGCTTTGCTTCCTGTGCTAATTGCTGCACCGGTTAAACTGCAGCGTTCAGTGCAGACTGTTTCATATACGATCGACCTCAAACGTTATTCATTCAAACTTTGATCCCGTATTCGGTATCCGCACCATTTATTCCATCTGCAACAAAAAATACATATTAATAATTAAAAAATATGCTTCAATCCATTTTTTATCATCTTGGAATGGGAGCAGGTGTATCTCAATTCATATCAAACTACTTGCGTTATAAATTATCCTTGACAGAAAGGCTCTGTTTATCAAAGGAATGGGGGATAAAAAACAAACACCTGCCTTGATTCGACGACGTCGCAACAAACTGATAAAAAAATGGATTTAAGGATCATACTAAAATATTGTTCTAAGAGAGAAATCAAATCATAAATCCCTTTGTATACTGCTATTGATTCCGTGTATACGCAATATGTTTAAGTTATTTTATTTTGATCATGGCATCTGGTATTCGTAGCCAATTTATAAACAAAATTATTTACACCAGCGTCGGTTTTCGTTTGGCATGCAAATTGAAACTTTATATTACAAAGCAGTCGGATAAAAAAAAATCATCCGACCCAATTGAATTTACGCCGGCGATAATCTCACTTTAAACATCAATTAAAATAAATTTATATGTGTAATTCTATAGGAAATAGAGAATTTTCGACTATTCAGGATTGTGCTCGAGAGGTAGTTTAAAGCCATTAATTTGAACCGACTCCCCCTAGGGGGGTTTTGCAGAATCGTAATAGAGCCTTTTGTAAGGAGCAATTATCCCTGCGATTGATTAATTATCAGCGCTGGAGATTTTCTTAGTCCCTCTTTTTTTTAACGCAAAAGTAATATGATATCCTTTTAAAGGAACGGCTACTTATGTATATCCGCTGAAGTTGAAGCATCCATTATCATTCTTTGATATAATTAATTTTAAGGCGAAATATATATATTTTCAGTACTCGTGCTATGCGATATTGATCTTCTCCTTATCTGTTGTATGAACGATGGGGATAATCAATCTTGCCTTAGGTGGACTTTTCGTTATGTAATCGCATTATTCCCGAAATCTCCACTCGACCCACATGTCTCTTGCTCGTTTCTTGTGTTCGCAGTGAAACAATGCCCCGGGAAATTTATGGCGTCCCCGTCAAACGCATGCGTTATTGCTGCTGTAAGTAATTAACTTGTCGATTTAATTTCAATATGGATGTCTGGAAATTGGCGCATGTCAACTTGGCACCGCTTGACCCGACGCCCTTTGACCGTCCGCAGTATCGCGATTAATTCTGACCGAGGGCTTCTAATTTGAATCGGTAGAGGCAGGTTTTCCATCATCCCGGTATCGAGTTGTTTGTCCCGGACAAACAGACCTGACTCCCGTGGTTTGTGTTGAGTAAACATTCCGCCCGCCTACCGCATGTCATTTGACCTGCATTCGGCTTCCCGACTGCAATTTCGGGTTATATACAGACATTTTACCACAATAATGTCCCCTCGCTCGTGTATTATTTACACGCCATATTTCAAAGACAACAAAGGCTCATTAATGCTCAATAAATATTATTTTTAAAATATTCTTTTGGCTATCTAAAATGAGACAGCCGAGTAAATAAATTTATCGAGGGCTTATATGTTTGTATAATACTATCACTCGCTAGATAGCTCAGTAATGCATTTCATGAATGGAATGGGTCATTAATATATCGGCATCTGGATTTTACTTTAGTTAGATTTGACTTGAATGTATGGCTATACATATATAAGCAATATTTTAACAGCATTTTTGCTGTTAAAATGTTATAAACTGTTGCCACGGGCGCGATATTATTTCTTGCTCGCATCCGGTACGATGTGCCAAGTGCGAGTCGGCAGCGTCTCCACAGTCTATGGCGAGACATCGTCGAGTGGTCATAATGATTAGTAGAAAATCCAAAATATCGACCAAATTATGAAGCATATCATGAATCTCTATTTTAATTCTTAGAATAATCATAAATAATGAATAATTCATCAATATCTTGACTTGAAATGCTTCGGGTCGCTTTTCCATTATAAATATACCCCCTTCAGACGTTGGTTTTGAGCCGCCGTGACGGATCGGTTAAAGGTCCGTCTCTCTCTAAACTCTGCGATGCTACATGTGGCACTCTTTTGCAAACAAAAAGCCACGCATCCGCGAAGTGACCCTTGATCAGTGGCATGAGAGATGTGATTCCTCCCCCCCAAGCCGGACTATCTATCCTTCCTGATGTTAGAGCCATGCTAAATTGTAGTTGGTGTTACCCAAACTTTTACGTAAGTCAATTTTTGACTGGCCACGGATGGAACTACGCCATCCCCGCATCTCTTAGTTTTCCTCCGTTCAAATGCCTGCGCCCCAGCAGCAGAAACGCGTCCATCTTAATAGAGTAGCTAGAATTGCGATGGTCGCCCTCCAGGTTTACTAGGATTTTCTAATACTATAGTAGAGATGTAGCGTGGGTGGAAACAACACTCGGAGATGGGCAAGGCCGATTCGTAATTCTTATTTAACGACACCGAACCGACTTAGAGAGCGGCCCGATTGCAGTCCCTCAGGATCTATGGAATCTTGATTGACCAAACGCGATCTCCGGTCATATCCGACTTCGATACTTGATAATACTCAACCATTTATACAGTATAAAATATTGCTTGGGATGGGTCATTATTACATTTTGAGAGTTATCGGGACTGTTAGCACATGAACATCAATTTTAACAATGTTTTAGCTGGCGATCCTGGATAAAAAACTCAACATCCGATGTGTTTTTTTTAAAGAAAAGGTCATGATTTTATGTATACAAGGCGTTTACAATTACTGAAATGATATTACGAATAATATTTCATAATATATTCAATTATGAAAAATAATTAACGCTATTTTACATTCGGTAATTCTGCTTGTAAGACAAATTTTTAGATTATTCATCTCGTAACAGGCGCAAATTTATAATTGATGGCAAACTGGGTACTTTGTATGATTAGCACGCACCACTTTAGAGTTCGCTTCAATTATTTGCGCTCGGCATTCGCATAATTGAAAGATTTTCAGAATTTCCAATTAGGGAATACACTGCGGGTATTTTCAGCCGGTAACTGGCGCGGCTTTCGTTGCAATAACAATAATGTCTGTCGAGATGCGAGGTTCGCTAAAGCGCTAACGCATCGTCGATAGTGTGCACATGTCACCGGCCATAAATATTGTCGAGAGGTCCTATAATAAGTTGTTAAACACGGGAGAAGTGGGATCGTTAACGTCGGCCACTCGAGGACTGCGCCACAAAGCCCCCAGAAGGACTGGAGGTGTTTTGCTCGGCCGCAAGTTCCCGACGGCGATCGTTATTTAATGGCGGCGACGGCTCTCGCTGAGCCAGCCATTGTTCTGACGGCCGCCCACTGTCGGCTAGCGATGCTAATTTGCGATATTAAACAGAGCAATAAAGCAATGTGTCACAGAGGACACGGTAACGAGCGGCCATCTTGGTGTGCCGTATGGAAGCTGAATGCGCTGCCGCTTTTATTTCTGTTTACCAGGCCAGGTGACGCCGATGACGTCACGTGCAAACGCAACATGGGAATGGATTATCCCCCCTTGAGACATTGCGCATTAGCTTTTTATATAAATATACGCCGACTGGATTAAAGATGCTCTATTGCGAGTTACTTTTTTATAACAAAAATGTTTCATAGCTCGTAGGTGCTATCTCACAATGTAATCCAATACTTTTAATGTTAGTCTGCGTGCCACAACAATCATTTGATACTTTAGTGTGCCTTGCTTGGCATACTTATGTTTCAATTTGCGAATAATTTCATATTATGGGTTTTTCGTGTTATTTGTATTACCTTTTCATTTAATGCCCGGTCAATTAATCTTTAAATTTGTTTAAATAGCCTCAGTAGCCTCGTAAAACCAAGTTTATGGTAGTTGTGAGCGGTATGCAGAGGTCCCAAAATTCATCTGGGAAATTTCGGGATTAACTCGACTTTGTAAAAAAGAAATTGAGTTCGGGTGAGGGTGGGGGGGGGGGATGAAAAGGGCGACGTGTTGTATCGCATCCCTTGAGCTCGGGATGGGGGATTTGGGTCGTGGCCATCTGCTGCCGAATCTTTAAAACACCAGCGGTCACAGCGGGGGATTAAGAAAAAAATATGGAGAGAATGCTGGAAAACCCATTATTTGCGGGATTAATCATGCACAAATTAAATTATATAAAAAATAATTTAAGAGCGTTTCGATTTGGAATGGTCTGCGGTCGTAATGAGCGGTTTTTCCATTATTATTTATTTAATAGCGTGAATAGTGAAATTCTTAATTGTGCTCCTCCTACGCCGTTTTTTTTAACATTTATTTCTGTGATATTTCAAAGGGACAAAAGTCTGCATTTGGCAGCCGATGGCGCAATGTCGAGTGCGGCAATAAAAGAGCGCACAGGATGTGGGAAATACTGCATCATTGAAATTGTGGTCGTGTTTTTGGCCACGAGAGGCTCTGCTCTGCTCTCTTCTCTGACAATAATGCATCCGCTGATTTATTGTCTGCCGAATTATTCATGAGCAGCTCGCACAACGAGGAAACAATTTATTGTCGACTGTGGCTACCGTGTTGATGCTATTCATTATTTTTTGCGATGATTATCTGCTACAGATAATTTGGTCACGCACTGCGAAGTTGATTTTTATAGCGAGATTGAATCTTGTGCCTTACACCATTTGTTATACATCCTCCATTAATTATTCTTCGTAATATATTATAGTATTTTTTTGCCGTGCCGATGGGATATATTTGGGACCCCAAACCTTTTTTAATTTTTCTCAAAAAACTCTTTTAATATTAATCCTACATATCACAAACTTTTTGTATTTGTCTAAAAAAGTCCAAAGAATAAATATTTTAAATACTCATTGACCTTTATTATCCGCAATTGCGAAAAAAATAAAAATACAAAACAATATTCGCTTCTGTAGCCACGGGCACGATGTTTTTTCTCGCTCGCATACGGTACGATGTGCCAAATGCGAGTGAAACGTATAATATTGACACGTGTTGCGAGAATTTGGCGGTCAGTCTATCGGCGCCTTATCCTATAGTATCTCAGTCTGCGGAGGGACATCGCCGGGTGTGCGTATCATTTATGCGTCATATTGATTAGTAGAAAAGTCCAAAATATCGATCAAACATTTGAAGCATATCATGAATAACTACTTTTATTCTTAGAATAATCCATTTTTTTAAAAAAAACTCAAGATATTGATGAAAAATTCATTGACTTGAACTGCTTGGGTCTATTTTTTATTATAAATAATAGGCCCCCTTCGGAAGACGTGGTTGGTAACGAACCTTGACGGATCGGTTAATGTCCTAAAATATTTTTACCTCTTGAGATCCATTCCAATTCTTGGAATTCTCCAAAATTTATTTCTGTAAAAAAATACCATTTTATTGAGAAGCAATAAACATCTTTTATTATAGCTTTGCGTCATCTCGTATTACCTATTTTTCTCAATTTTGCACAATACAACTGCTATAATATTTTGATTTTAAGTTTTAATCAACAATAATTTCGTTTATTTATTTGACGATGCATTTGGAAATAACTGTAATGCTATCTATGAGTCTCTCACACTAACATTCCTCACTTGCCATACAGAATTCCTAGAATACATAGATTTATCCGGGAGGTTAACCAATTCGTTTACTAGCTCAGTCGCAGTTAATTTCCACAATAATAATAGATTATTGTTACCTGGAAGCCATTGCACAAAAAAATCGCAATAATGAAAAACTACGTTCATGATTGTAATAGTTATTCGTTGCTCAGAGGTCATTGCTGAAAGATCGGACGTACGAACTCAAATTTCTTACTTATTCAAATAAAAACTTTTCTTTTAATATTTATTCTATTATAGCTAATCGATAATTGCTTAACCACTTATTAAGAAATATTTGTTTCGGGGCTCCATGCCAGCGATTTTATAAACAATAGCAATTTTGAACGAAAACACATCGCTACTCACCGGTGAGACGCTAGCGTGTGAAGTGAATAAACACGCGACTCACCGATACGACGTTCAATTGGTTAATGATTTTCGAAGATTTTATTTCATTTTACAATTTCCTTTATTTTTTTTATACCGTCTCATTTAATATTATCATACTTTCTCAAACAAAAGTAGTATTAAATAACGAAAATGTGTATTTTTTTTTTAAGAAAAACAGAAGGCTTCAAAATAATATTGTAATTTATAAATAATTTTATTCCGTGAAGCTGGATTATTTATAAATGCAATATTCATATGAGTCACTCCTGCACACGTGTGCGATAAAAGTAGCTATTCAGATTTGCATACATCCCCAGCGTAAAGATATACATTAGGATTTTAGAAGCATGTTATTTGTTAGATCAACACGTGCCTGTTTGGATTGGTCGCCCATTGTATGGATTCAGCAGTTTATCTAACCGCCATTAGGCAAAGTTAAGGCCTTTCATATAAAAAGGGTATACATACATACCCACTGAGGCAAAAGTAAAACGGGGGGGGGGGATATATACACGGGTATTTTTTTATCGGGATTTTGCTTCTCAGCATTCAATTACGATTCGGAAAATGGTTTTTGTTTTCAATATCGGCCGCATTGGCAAAGTTAGCGTATGGCTCTAATCGAGCGAATCAACTCGATATTAGTTAGCATATGCCCGGGATCCCTTGTTCCCGGCAAGTTGGCTGTATTTCATTGACAAAAGTTTGTGTCGTGGATATTAAAACAAATGTATGTAGAACGGTATGCGTGAATCTGTGACAGAATACAATAGAGAGCATTATAACCGAAGGCTGTAATTCACCAGACCGTTTTATAGGATCAATGGTAGGCGCGCTCTCTCACATATTAACCGCATTCCGACCAGCAGGCAGACGCGATTCCCAGCCTCTCATATTAAAATACTTCAAATTTGCGAATTTCCTCGACGCTCCCGGAGGAAATATTTCACCCGTTTAGCATCCAGCATCTCTGATGTCGCTCAAATATATTATATTCAGATGTCCTTTAAATTGCACTTGTTTTTTTTATAATTATAATAATGCTGAATGCACATTTCCTTATCAAATATCTGCAATTTATGTGACACTACGAGAATGCAGTTATATAAGCAATTATGGAACGAATTGTACTGCGAAATGAGCACAAACGCATTTAGGAATTTGCGCCGTATACCTAGACACGCTTTATATGCAGTTTTAATCTGCAGCTAGATAAAACAAGTAATTATTAGAAGATTAATTAAAGACGATTACGTACAGAAGCCATGAGCCAGTACATAAATGCATTTGATCAATATCTAGGGTTTATGTCGTTTTATATATGTTTGACATATAATCAATACAAGATTGAATTTTATATAATAGTAATCTTATCGATTTTTTAAAATTAATTATTTACTAATGATAAATGGGTTTTTCGTATAATTTGGTTGTCTTTGTAACAATTGAAGACATCTGCCTCGTGAATAACAGCTTGTAGGCTTCAATGTTAACTTTTGCTCGAATAATTTTCCGGGTGTTTTTCATTTTAATATCAGACGTTTATATATATTTAAAATTTCATTAATCACAGCCTGTAGTTATAAAAAAATATGATTATATTGGCGTTTTAAATTATTTTTACATCTCTTAAATAATTGGATGAAATTTTCTCTTATTAATGAAAACAACGTGAAAATGTAGTTTCAACTTTTTTCGCCCTCATTTTCCGCCTGCACGTGAAGCAAAATGAAACCGTCTGGCTTCCATTGGATTTTTTAGTTTTTTATTTTTATCTGTTTTTGCATTATTTAATAATATTTGTAATGCCGTAATTTTTTCTGGTTATTTAAACGAGGAAAAGGCAAACATCCTTCACCTCTGTCACACCATTAAACCTTTCGCCGCCAGAAGGAAGGCACTGATTGTGCCTTTACATCAGACACGGCTCATTGTTTTTAGCCGAAATCGGTTTATAAATACGCATGCATGGCTGATTAATGGCGGCGTACCGGGGTCTACTGTTGTTTCAGCTTCCAGCATCGAATCCCTCATTATTCAGCCAAATGAAGGAGATTAATCACACCTGTCCTCGAGACGGACGCCGACCGGGAGATATCTTTTATAAATGATAACGTTCATTGTTGGTGTGATACTTGGGATGAGACTAAACAGTCACTCAATCATCGGAACACGCGTCATTTTTTATCCCGTGGAAAAACGGCAATTTTCCTCTCAATTTTCCGACAAAAACCCGAGCGTACGAATATGATCAAATCTGTACCTCAGAGGTAAACAAAGATTCAAGTACATATATTTATATATTATATACTGAATAAAAATAATTTATTCTGTACAAATTTTGTATATAAGGCAAAACGGAAAGTAACTACGATTTTTTAACACAAAAAAAATACTTGTACTTTCCGTTGTTTTCTATAATCTTTCTCTACATTTCAGGTAATTTTTCGATTCCTCTGCTAAAGTCAATTTTTTATTTTTAAGTGTATAATTTTAAGATCTACAGATATGATAATCATAAAGCGAATTATCTGGTGAATACTGAAGATGGATGCTGTAAAATTTTTAAATCCAACTCCTTTATTTTTCCTGTGCGATTCTTTCTGCATGTGGCCTTGCGTTGCCATGGTGCAAAATATCTTTGGTTATTTACCAAAACTGACTTTTTAACAGTTTCGCCTTCAATCTTTCTACTAATCGGTCACTATAAACTTCACCTGTAACAGTTTATCCAGGGTTTATTAACGCATAATAAATTACCACCCAAAATATTCCACTAAACACATAGAAGTATCTTTTTTATGGTTAATTTTGGTCCAGGGGTTGAAACTGCTACTTGTAACAATCCTTCTCAGAAATGGATAGGTCAAATAACAGATGGTTATCCTTTGTTTCAGCGTTGTTTGTGGAAATTTGTGCGGTATCGAAACTCCTTGTCTATTTTTTTACCGATCCTTTTCAAATGTTCTTATACTGTTGATCAGGGAAAGCCGAGCTATTGTGACAATTCCTTTGTGGTTTTGCAAGGGTCGGTTTCCACCAATGAAATTAAAACAACATCATCCAATTTTAGAGGTTCTTCTGATCTTAGTTTATCGTTTAATTTACAAATTTTTTGAACCATATATGGCATTTATAAAGTTTTGAGACATGTCCATAAATTTTGCAGATGGTCTTGATAGCTCCTTTTAGCATTAATTCCTAATCGAATAAAAATAGCATAATAAATCTTGAATGGATATCTTCAATCCCTGGTCTTGATATTAATAAGGATAAAAAATAGAAACTGTTATTTTACGTGCAATATTTTTCGGTTTACCCTATTTTAATACTTTACATGACTGAGTTGATTTTTTACGCCATTTTCGTTTAATTTTGCAGGTGTTATAAGTTATGATTATTTCAGAGGTTTTATCGTATTATATGGTTATTATAACAATATATAATATTGTTTATATATCCCGTATATTTACTGGATATTCAAAATATTATTCACACTTTGTTCACCGCTTTTGGCCAGGATACTTTGTTAGGTACACAGCTGGCAATTTATCTTCACGCCTCGCTAACGGTTCAGCTTTTAATCCTGGCATCAGTCGCATACGACCCTTTTCCCTCGGCCCGTATATATAATCCCTCGTTAACCTGCCCAAAAATGCACTTTATCCTTTTTCTCGTGCAATTTCCCTCTAAACGAAAACTAATGACGCCATTTTTTCTTCCCGGAATGCCCTCAACCCCTCTGTCTGTAGCCAGCCCGCTGCACTTTATCTGATTCTCACAAAGCTCAAAGCTTTTACTATATCGAACTGTAATTTACGTATATATTTTAATAATAATATGGATTTTCGAATTTAAATTCGAATCGTATTTCCGCTCGATTTAAGATTAATCTCTTTTTTTTTGTTGAATGTATATTGATGTATAGATACTTGTCATGAATTATGAATAAAGCTTTCAAGATTTTTCAGTGTTTTCTCGATAAACTTGGAAATTCTTTTCAATATGCCCGGGGGATGCTGGCATTTCTTCACTTGCGGAATAACACAGATTTATTTATTTGCATGTATAACACGTGATTTGACGCCAAAATGTTTTTATCTCCTTAGCGGCTCGGAGCTGCGTCCCCAGTGTATAGAAAAATATTTGTTTTTTTGATAAGATAAACCTTAAATTACGTAATGTACATATATTATATGTGTGCATGCGTATAACACATGTATGGTCGGAATGGGGTTTTTTCAGACCCCCTTCTCGAATTTACATTTTTTCTATTTAGATCTAACGTGAAATGTGCGGGGGTCAAAAATGGATCGGTGGGATTACGGTATTCGCACGAAAGTGGAACTATCGTTTTTTAGATTTATCGTGCAAATTTTTCCAATTGATTTTTTATGTGTTTTTTTTGTTTGAATTAGAAAACCTCTTAGGTTTTTGCGAGACGTTTTTTTCGCATGATCTTTTATTTTTTTAAGAAGTTTTCTTTCACGCTTGTTGAATAATATTCCACGAGCAGTTCAGCCGTATTTTGTCCTACAGTGTCCAATTCAAATTATATTGCGGGAATATAATGAGCAGAATTTTTCTCGGATGGCGACGGCGCTACAATTTCTTTTTTGTAGTGGCTTTGAAAAAAAATGGCACCGTTAGTTTGGAGTGGTTAGATAAATTAAAAAAGCGCAAGGCCGGGAAGGACCCCCGTTTACCCGGAGCCCTAAGGGCCCTGCTCCGGGCGCCACTCCGCGAAAAGTGCGCTGATTGTATCGCGCGATACTGCTTTGTGCAAAAATCACGGCCAACTTTTGAAGAGGGCTCTGGCACGGCTGCCTGATTGCCAACGGCACGCTACATTGTATGGAAAAATACACTTTACATTGTCATTAAACAATGTTTATGTAATGCTACTCTGGCAGCGGTTTCTAGTTCGATATAGCGAAAACAAATCCGAATGCCCCGAGAGTTGAGTGGCACTAGATTTTCATTCGCTGAAATTTCGCATCGAAAAAAGTAGGTTAATATTTTGCTAAATTCCATTTTGTGTTTCCGACTCGCTACCGCAATCGTTAAACAACGTGCACGGAATAAAAATATAAAGGGTACCCGACGAAAATGTTATATTTTTAAATAAAAAGCCATCTTAAATATATATTACTATAATTATTATTAATTATATATTCTCTCTTGATAGCTACACCTTTCTTTTGTCTTCCTGGTAATTTTAACACATTGTCTACGGGGCGATTCGCGAGCAAACATGCGCTGAGGCGGGGCGCATGTTAGTCCGCATCATTCGCTGAAATTTGGAAACGTCGTTTTTTACAAAAAACTCTTTTATTAATTGATATTTTATTAAGATATTTTGAAGCGAAAATTGAATTGTACTTCAACATTTACTGGATGCAGATTTATCTTATATAGGGGTCACAAAACTTTTTGGAAACGGGCCAAATTGATATTTTTATAAAACATTGTTTGAATATTTATATAGAAGGCTTGCGAGTAAAATTTCAAGGTCATTGGCCGTTGGGTCACTGGGATAGGATAGATATCCACAACAGTTTTTTTTATAATTCCGAATGTTGAGGAACGTCATAAATAAAATATAACAATTACGATATTACATCAGTAAAAATTTATTCATCAAAAATAAAACTAAGTATCCTACCGATGAGAAAATATTTCAAAAAACTAAACGTTATAATAGATACAGCAGATCAAAGCGCATAGTATCGGCGGATGAAAAAACAAAAGATTATGAGTGTAATAGAATAAATTCTTAAATTATGTTAATTTTGCAGTAAATATTAAAAAATAATCAAAAGCCGTCAATTTCTAAACACATTCTTTGTAAAAGAGCTTATCAAAATATAACTGTATTCTCATTATCTGGCCATATTTAATAGTATTATAATGAATAATTTCTTTACAATCCCACCATACAGACAAAAATACCTTTTTGACCGTTATCCGACCTATACCACTGTATCTGCCCATGAGAAAACCACTGTTCTTTCAATATTGATTCGCTTACATTATCCATTTCGCATCCTCTGTCAGAAAATGTCGAAGAAATGAAGATGTTTTCTCTAATTTTACTAATTCTTGACATATTTGAACCATCATCACTTAAATGATGTGATATCGACATACCCTGTTTATGAATCTTGCCCATTATTTTATTCTTGCACTTTAGACATAGATCAATTCTATTTGTTGAATAAATTAGATTGGATTTGCTTCAACTTCAATCCTTAACACCTCATTTTTCATTTTCACAGCACTCTCACTTCGAGGTTTATTTTTAATGTCAAAATTTTCACTTCGAAATTGCTTGAACCATTTCTGGCACTAGCGAATAGTCAATTTGTCTCTGTAAATATCATTTTTTGCCGCAGTCGTCGCATTCGTTGTTTGATGAGATTCGCATAACATGCAATTTTGTAAAATTGCACAAATCCTTTCAAAAGCTTTATCTACAAATAACAAAGAAATACGTATAAAAAGATCGACAACCAAAACACAACTGAAAATCGAAACGGACGATGTCAAAAAATGACATTTTCAATTTCAAGTGGTTTTCGTAATTTATAGATTTTCGACTGACGTTGATTTTTATTAAAATTTGCTCCACGTTTCGCGTCGTAATTAAAATAGTTAATGAATCTGCCACATTGACGAAATTTTCCAAATTAATTAAAGTCACCTTGTTATAATATTATAACTGCGTTTAAAAATTTAATAACACAAAATTGAAAATAAATATTTTTTACGATTTTAATTTTGAAACGTTTCAGCAATAAAACAAGGCGAAATCTGTCTGTGACGTTACATTTATTTTCGCGGGGAAAAAAAAAATTAACCCCGGTAATTTTCGCACTAGATTGTAAGTCAGAGCATTCCGAATAAAATTTTATGACCAAACTTTAGTCCGACTAAAGACATTTTGATTTGCAAATTAGATATTACAACTTTGAATGCGCGTTTTGACATTTCAATATTTCATGTTACACGAGAATTTGTGCAGGTTCGCAGTTTCCGGATAATTTCGCGCGACGTTCCGTGCGGAAGCGTAGAAAACGGTCTACGTCCAATTTTCAGTTAAATACATGCACAACTCCAACTATTGCATATGAAAATTTAAATTTCAATATTTTAAATGAGATTAAAAGCTATGCACGCGGAGGCAACGCGGCATGGCGCCGGTGCTTCCTGTCCCTTTGAAACGCCTCCTGTGTAAATGTGAAAGTTTACAAAAATATGTTCGTATAAATACGGGGAGTATCCCAAGTTAAATGTTTCCCGGATTATAATTATTTATGTACAGGGCTCTTCGCCCGTTGAAGTTTGCGCCGTGGGGTCTCTCGCTCGGGGACCTTTGCCTGGAGCAGGTACTATTTTCTTCGGGGACGGGTAACGTGTACAGGATATTGCTAATTTCAAGTTTATGACATCATATTTATGGGGCCGTTAATTAAACTGCGTAAATCTGTTAGCTTTACACAGTTTGTGTTATATCAAATATGATATTTATGATTCTTGACTATTTGCACGTTGCCATCGTATTTTTGCACGATGCCCGAATTGATGAACGGACGTGTAACTTGCGTAGAATAATTTAATAAATCGAACTTCGTATCACCCGCGGGACACTACTCCCTCGGCGCAACTTAAGAAAAAAAATCAGACTCTTACTCTAGTATACTAAATCTACGACCTACGAACACTTACATATAAGCGCGTATTTTTTGTAGAAATATTTTATAGATCAAGGAGGTATTTAAATATTTTAGAAAATTCTAAAAAATATACAGTGAAACTACGTTTGTACGTTTTTGAACTGACAAAAAAACGTAATTAGAAGGAAAGTGTAGATAAAAAATATGGCGCATGTGACTCGTATGTGAAAAAATTGTATGTAAATGGTTGGCCACCAGTGCTATGGAGTGATTCGGACGATTCTTCTTGCACGTCTTCAATGCTAGTAAAATAGCTTTTAAGGCCCTCAATATACCTCATAGCATCGATTTTTGTTGGATTTTTTTTAATCGAGTTTACCTATTTTTCATCGGAGAGTTTTACGTCGGAGTTTACGACTTATTAATATTTTTAATATTTCATACATATAAGGGGTTGTTTAACCTAGCTATGTCGATGGGGTCCATTTTAGACCCCACATTTTTTATTTTTCTCGAATAACTCTTTTAATATAAATCCTACAAATCACAAACTTTTTGTATTTGTCTCAAAAAGTCTAAAGAATAGATATTATAAATAATCATAGACCTTTATTGTCCGCAATTGTAAAAAAAAAAAAACAACAATATTCGCTTCTGTTGCCACGGGCGCGATTTTTTTCGGCGATGTGCCGAGTGGAAGTGAAACCATGCGATTGACACGTGCGGCGAGTGCGCAAAATCTGCGGCGAGACATCGCCGAGTGCGCCTGTATATTTTCTAATCAAATTTATTATTTTTATCACAATACTAATTTTAATTGAATAAATAATATACCGTTGCTGTCTAACTCAATTAGCTTGGATATCAAAAAATAATAAGTCTTGAATGAAAATCGAAGGCCAGGTGGGAAATGAGGAAATGGGAAAAGGCTAATGAGGAAAGCTTTTTTATCTTATAAATTAAAAAAAAATTCTAATTATGGATATTTAAATAACTTTATGCAATTTGGACCTATTAAATTTGTCTTTCTATTGAATCGCTATAAAATATCGATATTTATTACGTCACCGATGTAATAAAAATTACTATTTCAATTGTGAGTGCTTTGAATTTAAATCTAGGGGAGAGGATTATTATTATTTCAACTAATTTTCAGATTTAGAGTACTTATAAAATTCGTTTTTCATATAAGACGTTTTTAATAAAATTCGACTTGGTTAAAATCGTTTTATTAATTAATCACGGTATCGCTGAGAAGGCACTCTCTTATAATGTACGTATTTAATTTCGCACGTTCACTTTTCTAGTCGCTGGTGCGCAACTTACATTGATAAAACCTCCCCCTCTGAAACCATAAAATTTTCTTGCTGTACGTGTCGTCGTAGAGTTGAAACATTCACCCCTGAATATATTTTATATGTATGTATACGCAGGAATCTTTATTGTAACTGCATATATCTTGCACAAACCAGGTATATATTGCCATACTAAAATGTTATGCAGGAAAAATATATATTATATATCAATATAATATATCATTCTGTGCATCCACCATAAAATTTGTATTTTAAGTATATTTTTTTTGTCTGTATAGATAGATATGGAGTCGAATGTATTCTAGGTTCTCTCTAGCACACATACATATATACATTTCGCTCTGCGAGTAATGAATAATTCATCTGGGGAATGACGGGGGGTGATCTCTTCACGACAGGTGATTCTCCATGTTACACGGAATCACTTTTCTGCCAAGTCTCGTCTATGTATTTATTTTGCTCCATAAATTCGGCGATTGCGTATTTGGCGCTGATACCGCTGATTCTGCAGTAATATCCCGACGAAACTTTCACCTTAAAACCAGTCGGATAATAGGATTTATCCCTACCATTGTTCCCGTCGTTGGAGTTTTCATTTTGTCGAATCCAATTAAGTGCTTACGTACTAAACCGAAAGGTTTCGCTGCCATTCCGCCCACCCGGTGCGTGTAGTATCAGATAATGCGTCTTCCGTATTAATTTCATTATTCGTCGGCTTTTATTATCGCGGTTTGCAAATGTCTCGATGATAGATAGCCCTTTGTTGGCCGTTGTTCTCCCGGTAATTATGTGTTGAGATTAAAAATTCTCGAATATTTTGCTCGTCCCGAATACATAAAATTGACATGAGAGTCTTTGTCCCGTGCGCGGTGGGTGATGCTGGGCAATCAATGGGGTGGGTAGGTGTACCACTCCAGTCACTGGAGCGGATCGAATCGTTCGCCTGGAAAAATAATGATGGACCACCAATACCAACCTCTAAATCATAAAGTTGCCTGAGATGATCCAGACGGATGACGAAAATCAGATGCGGTGTACTCAAATTTTGTGCTTTCTCAATGAATTAGGTTACAACGTGACTTTATCCATTATTTATTTTCGCGAGTTTACTTGACCCAAATTCTAGAGATGGGAAAATTTGGCTTATACAATATGCATTTTCTGTTAATGCCCTTCATATTCTTTCGGGCGTATCTGACCTTTAAACAATGGAATTTATTTGGAGATGGGCCATGTATTTTACATACATATCGAAATTATAAAGGATGCGACTTTAACTTAAATTAGTAATTACTCCAGAGCTTCAAACCGTCATCCCCTTCATTTCAGTTCAAGTTTGGGTTCAATTAATAAAATATATCGGTTTGGTTCCGGAAAAATAACGCTTTTATTGATTATTTTTTAAATGTTTTGATTAGTATTAAAAAAATACTTTCACCATAATTTAGAACATTTTATTAATTTTTTTGTAATACTACATAATTTGATACAAAAAAAATTAATTTTAAATATATAATTAAAACTTGAAGCGGGTAAAATATTTTGGGGTGCTGCGAAAGTTTAAAAATAGTATATTTTAAAAATAACTCAGTATGGACGACGCGGGATTGCTCTAAGTCACCCCCACCTCGTTGCCGCCCCGCATCCATTCAATACAAGACCCTGGTAGCGCCGACGAGTAGACATCGTTCTTTACACCTAAATGGACGAGCTACCCACCCCTGAATGATAGTATACTTTACGAAACGAAAAAAATGGTATATTTATTATGGTTGTAGTATGCAATTTCTTGGGTATATATATTTATAATTGAAAAATATTAATTTGTATTTCAAATTATTATGATATCTTCCAATGTATTTTCATTCAAACTATTCATATTTTCTCATAGAATAAACTTTAAACCGAAGAATATTTTAATATGTACTCGATATAAATATTTTCCGGTTTTTCCGATATTCAGTTCAGTTCCAGTTAGGAATTCTGAATAATTATATTCCTCTTTTTTATGAAAATACAAATTATACCTCATTGTTTTTATACGATCTTTTACTCTGACTTTTTGCTATTAAGAAAGAAAGGTCTAATTTTATTCGATAAATAATAACTATGATTATTTTTGTATAAAAATGTTATATATTTTATAATAATGTATTGTTTTTCTTTTTTATAGGTAAGAAATCATGATTTTAAAATATGGTGTTATGAAATGTATCTTATGGTAAGTACATTAATTATTAAAAAAAAATATTTTTTTATTAAAATACGCGATAATATTATATTTATCACTACCATAAATATATTCAGTAATTACAGCCTCATTAGCTGCTGATAATATTTTCCGAGTTATTAGAACGGAATTGTTATTGACATCCTCCCCATGACATTTCAATTCGGTCCACTCGCCCCCACTCCCTGAGTTATGTTGGAGCATTTGCTGGATATTTTCGTAAATTACTTTTCCGGGTTCTTTTTATTTGAAAAAGAAGACGTATTTCAACTGTCGGCAAAACTTTGTTCGGGGGAGACATGATGAGATATTGCTGCAATTTACGTTTTTTTGACCAAAATCGAAAAGTTTTTAAAAAGTATTATTTGTCCGCGTTCACATATGGATGCTCTGTGCGATCCATCCCGACGAATATCCCGAATCGTCCACTGTCAAGCGACGTGATTCATATTTGCGGGGTGATTACCTACTGTTGATTAAATTAATTACGCCCCGTGTAAACAGGGCCGAAATTCAATTAAATCTAATATAGATGTGTGTTTGAAATTAATAATTCGCAACTGTGCATTTCGCGCATCGCAAATTTGTTAGCGCTGGTCGCATTATTGGTGGAAATGAAGTGCAATAGATTAATGGATGTGTGTGTGTGTGCGCACGTGAATTGCGGGTTGTGTATGGGTTTCTGTGCACAAATTCAACATAGCGCACGTGCGAATTAATAGAACAATGCAATTCTGTGCCCGGTAATGAGATTAGACCCGCCGCACACGTATGCATGAATGGATACCTGATTGATATGGTAAATTATTGGATATTCATGGAGTGTATTATAATTATGATGGATCGTTAATTGCTAATTAATAGTTTCATTTAATTTTTGATGAAAAATAATTAATTGCAATGATTTTTAAGCTTGCAAATAATTATTGCGATTATAATTAAATATAAAAATAAAATCGAAATAGTATTTCTGTGTTGTCTTGTTTAAACAATGATTGATTTTTCATGAGCTAACGCAGACAGATGAATGCATCAATTGACAAGTTTTTTTCTCCTCGTGTATTTTCTCCGTGTTCGGATGTAGGCGATCTATTGAGTTCTTGTGGTCTCCCCATATTGTTCTATGTACTTTGCGAGCTGAAAAAATTCTCAACTTTCAAATTTGATCCATTGCGAATGTTGCAGAACCACGATATCTTCTTTCTACCCGATTACAACTTTCCCTTTTATGATGGCCAGAAAAAGACGATACTTTGTCCTCAATTGATGTGTTTGAATAATTCCGTTTTACGACTTATTTCGTGATTCAAAAGTTTCCACTCCTTGTGAAGAAGCAGTAGAAGTGCAGTTTCAATCTTAAATAATTCTTTGGATGAAATCTTTAACCTAGCCGTGCCGATGCCGGTTGTATTTGGGACACCAAGTTAAATCCTACATGTTACAAACTTTGTGTATTTGACTAAAAATGTCTAAAATTGTCTGCATTTGTGGAAAAAAAAATGAAAACAACAATATTCGCTTCCGTTGCCACGGGCGCGATGTTTTTTTCGCTCGCATCCGGTACGATGTGGCAATTGCAAGTGAAACGTGCTATTGACACGTGCCTCGAGAACTCAGTCGGTGGCGTATACTCAGTCTGCGGCAAGACATCCCGAATGCGCTTGTCATTTACTCATTGATTAGTTAATAAAAATACCAAAATATCGACTAAATTATAAACCATATGATGAATAACTATTTTTATTCTTAGTAAAATAAGATATTGATGAAGAATTTATCCATATCTCGACTTAAAATGCTTGGGGTCTATTTTCTATTATAAATAGACCCCCTTCGGCCGACGTGGCTGTTTTCGAGCTGCCGTAATAGATCGGTTAACAATTTTCGGTAACACCAGATTTCAAATTACATTTCAATGCTTTTAGACAGTTATCGACTGTTACTAGCGACGATTCTTGACTATTTCTCGACATTCTATGCATTTTGCATCTCGCATCGCAGTTTATTTATTTATTTTATTTTAAAGACTGCGTGATTGGCATTACAGAATAACCCAGGTCGCCAATCACGCATAAAAATAAATAGTATAGTGAGAAAAAAAAATACATAATTTAAGATTTAAAATAAAATAAAAAATAGCAATATATAAAGGTATACATATAAAATAACAAAAAAAAAAATGGTGGAGGAAGCTATAGCTTTTCCGGGTTATTATATCTTATAGCAAGATATCCAAAGTATTCAACTATTTAACCTCTACAGAATTAGCATAATCATGTACCGCACGCGAATAAATTTTCAACTGCAAAAATGTAGCCAAAACTCAATTTTAATAACGAAACTTATGGGTTCTGGATACTTCCATGAATCGAATAAACACATTTTTATCCAAACAACTTATACACAAAGCTTCCAGCACGTATCGCTAGCGTGTGCGGTGAATTGGCAGTTGTCACACCGGGATGACTATAGCGGTTAAAGCGTTAATAGTCACATTATTACATAAATTTATTTATGTATTTAAAAATTGAGGATATCAAGCTTTGCAAAAAACGTTTATTATTGTTTTTGAATGTTTAATATGTACGAATTCCGCTGTTTGTGAGTAGAAACGATAGAAATATGGATAGATCCACCCCTACCAAATCCAGAAGGATATCTGATCTAGATAGGTGATTGGTTGTATATATTGCCATCAGTTTGGTTATGGACATATAAATCTTGAATCCTAACCTCTTATCTACATGTTCTATTATTTTGAGCAGTATGGATGTTTCTTCATCGACGATGTCTTTGATTTTCTACACATTGTCTGTTTTTTTGTCATTTTAACCCATTGATGTTTCAATGAAATATTTATTTTATTTCGACTTCTATTTAAGATTAACAGAAGTCGTCTTTTAGCGTAATCGTATAAATCGAGAGGTGTATGGTTATATTAATATGTATTTATATGCACATGAAAGTCATCATAGATTTTAAATAATATTAATATAGATAATTAAATATGCATTATTGTTATATTCGAAATTTATAGAAAGTGACAACGCCGTCTAATAATGATGCATCTCCGCAATGAATTGCAGACTCATGAATATGATTCAATTAAAATATAATAATGATTAAAAACGAACACATTTAATTTTACGGCGTCGAAATGCGGCGAAGGTCGTTTCGGTTTTAAAAGGTTTATAATAATTTTAAAATTGTCCCGCTGTGGTAAAAATATAGAATTAGCAACCACTGGGCGGGGTCGAGTGACCGCACATGGAGTCGGCGAGTGCGGCCACAATGGTCAGGGACAGCGTGGCTTATTACGCGATTATCGTTTCGCACATGGCACATGGCATGATCGATGAGAGCAGCGTCCACGGGTACGGCCACCATCCCCCAAATATGTTGGTCGACCCGCCAAATATTAACTCGGTCCATTGCAAAGTTCATAGACGGTCACGTGTGCACACTTGTGCCGGCACCTAGACTCCGCAAACAGTTAAACACATTACTCGATAATCGCATCTTGGGATCAGCTCGGATTGGTTTGGGTTTAAAGCTTCATTGCTCGATTGGTAAACGCTGGGTTAGCCACGTGGTATATTTATGTAGAACGATCTCGTAATATGTATGCGCCTTTAAAATTTTATCGATTTTTCAACTAACCGGCGTCATATTGTGGAGGTATATAGAACCAGTTCTTTTGTGATTAATGTAGTTAAGGAGCGTTCAATTTTCGGTTGGGTGACCCCATCTCGTTAACGATGTTCTAGAATTCTTAAAAAAATTGAAAACGCAGTGAATAGAAACCGATATCTGATGATGCATATAATATTGAACGTCTACCATTTATCTCATATATGCATTTATCTCCGGACAAAGGATACTTCATTGTCTATCAAGGTTTCCGTTCATCTTAAATTAAAACCAGTATTTCTATATGCTTTTCCTAATCTCTCTCATCTATTTCCCCATTGTTCAGAAGCCTAAAATTTTTTACAACAGTGCATTACCATTTCTAACTTATCATCTATATGTGTATGCATAATTATAGAATAATCTGTCCTCACTGCAAATACAATTCAAAAAAAATTTCAAACCTACATGATCTTAATTCTAATCGAGCTTTTCAAATACATAATAAAAATATTTTTAACATTTCATGAGAAATTCTCAACTATTATACATCCTCTTTGACATCTGTATATGAATTTCTGTTTAATTTTAATTATGTAGATCTAAAACTTCTTCTTAATTAACGATTACATTAACGAATCCTTTTATTTATTTTTCAAATAAAAAAAATATTTTAAGAAATTGTTTCATATTTACATGTTCTTAATTTAAGAGACTTTAATTTAAAAAAAAGGTACACTCAACTATCCAATAAAAAGAACAAATACTATTATATTTCTCATTCATGATCTCGACATAGAACGAGGTTTAAAATCCCAACGGGATTTTTATACCACAATGAAACATTAATTAAATTTAAGAAACCAATATTCTATTATATTGCTTTTTACACGGTTCTTAACGGAACGCATCTTTTCTGTAAATAAAATCAACTGTTTATTCAAATCCATATCTTGATCCAATTTTCCAAACTGATAATTATACGAGAACTGATAATTCTGAAAAAAAATATAGGGACTTGAAGAAATTTACTGATATTATAAAATTGATATAAACTAAAGAGAGCCATCAATTTTAGACGAATATATCCCAGGACAAAATTATTTATTTATTACGAAGTATCATATCACATTTTAATATTTACCGTCCAAATAATTAGTTGGTAGGAATAATGGAGTATTAAAATATTCTTAAGTACGTAGTATTATTTAGTAGTACGCAGTACGTAGTACCTTAGTAGTAGTTTAAATTTTTAATCACCATCCGGAATTTAAATTATGTACAAAAATGGAAATAATATTTTCCTATGCGTATTTTTTTTAACTGGGTCCTTTACAATTTCGATTATGATCTTTGTGATTACATTGTCAAAAAAAATACATAATATCAAAATTAGACGCGACTATTGCTGATTCTGTTTCATTATAAAAAACATCAACTTGCAGATCTAACGCTTTAATCATTTCTTCAAGTGTAGAATAGGTTATTATCAGTGGCGGCTCGTAGGTAAAATGTTTGGGGGTGCTGCGGAAGATTAAAAATAAAAAAAGTACATTTAAAAAAATGACTCAGTATGAACGGCGCAGAACTGCTCCGAGACACAGCGCAACACAGCGCTTACCGATGAGACCCTCCCCCATCCCGCTGCCGCCTTGCATCGATCCAATACATCAGTGCTTCCCAATTACTTTCATGTCACGGCCCCCTAAATCTGAAAGAATGTTCCACTTCCCACTTAAAAAAAAAATGTTGCATAAGTTTTATTAAGTTATTTGTAATAATATTATTACGAATTATAATACACCTATCCCTCCTCAGTTTACACGGTAGATAGATTCACAAGGAAAACGTGAAATCCAATTATATATTTTTCAGTAGCAAAACCATTATGCAAATCGAAAAGAAGTACACAAAAACGCGTAATTTGATTGTTGTTTTTTTAAAAAAAATACATAAATAACACCAAAATTATTCTTTAAAATAAAATTATCTTTTATTAATTAAACCTTTTTTTCCAAAATAACCCTTACTCATCAGCATTGAAAACCCTGATTAGGGTATATGAATTGATGCTTAAAATTTCCAACCAAATTTGTTGGATATTCTTGCGCTGCATCTATATCATGGATGCCAGTTCACCTATGTAGAGTGTCTTGATTTGAATCTTTCAGACCAAACTGACTTGCTGTGAAACTGCCTTTTCGGATAAAGAGAGGATATTAACTTTTCTTTAATTTTTCATAACTTTATTTGTAGCGTTGGTATCAATTGGCATCCCGTTTTTTGTGTTTGGTCCTCTATCCAAATCATTTAAGGCCTTCTCCACATGTTTTCCATTTGCAATATCTCTGATATATAAAGTTGTGCTCGTATTCGTAGTGTTGGCTGCTACACTCTTTCTAATTGAGTTTTTATTTTTTTTAATGGTTCTTATTGTAGCTTCATTTATGCTATATAATCTAGCAACATCTATTACTCTTTCTCCATTTTCAAGTCAAGGACCTACAGTGGAATGCACACCTACAGTGGAATGCACACCTACAGTGGAATGCACACCTACAGTGGAATGCATACCTACAGTGGGCGCACGAACAAATAAAATTATTATTATTGATTATTTTCAACTTTTTTTTTAAAAACCGTGTAAAAGCGAAAACGTGTAAAAAAAGTTCCGTGTAAATCGAGGGATAGGTGTACACATATTTATATTCAGCACAAAATCGTTTTAAAACCTTTCCGCGAGATAGCGATCGTACTTCACTATGATACAGTAAAACTCCATTGCACTGAATGCATCTCACAATGCACAAAATGCTAAATAATCCTTCTTCATTATGCTATTCTATTATTCTTCTTCTAATCTATTTTTTCTTATTTGTCCTTATTTTTTTCTTATTTTTTTTTTATTCCAACCATTTCAAGTCGAGATATTGATGAATTCTTTATTAATATCTTGAATATTTTTTTTAAATGGATTAATCTATTCCTTCTGTTCTTGTTGGTTTATTTATTTGTGTATATAAATGTATTTCTCATATATATTTATTATTTAACAGACTTAAATATATAAATTCAGCAAATGCTATGTGGAAAAATGTTATAAATGAATATTTGTACTTTGTACCCATTCGCGGCCCCCGCGAGGAATCCTGCGACCCCCCAGAGGGCCGCGGCCCATAATTAGGGAAGCACTGCAGTACATGACGCTGGTAGCGCTGACGAGCAGACCAGCGCTTTTGCTCCATACTGCGCGGTGTAACACTAAATGAATGAAGTGGCTCTGATTTGAACACACCAAACTTACCCCATACTCACTCAGCTGACTTGGTGAACATGCGAAGAAGGCCGACCGAGTAAGGTCGGGAGCGACCCCGCACCCGCTCCACACGTACGCTTGCAAAATGCTTTGGCTTCACGTCACGGAATAAGGAATCGACTCCTTCCCCGCTATCCTCACGCCTAGCACTACAAGGCTTGCGAATATGACAGAATGGTGCCGAGATGCCGCCTCGACACACCCCATCTCTTATTCTAAATATGGCCTACATGAGCTGCCGTGCTATGCTGTCAAAATTACATTTGCATCAGACTTAGCATGCCCTTTCATCATCTGAACTCGGGGACTGTCTGGGGGATCGATTGCGCTTCCCTTACGGATGGCAGATCAGGGTCACTCGCTTCGGAAGCGCCCAACGAGGCTCCATCTGTCGACAGAGGATCCTCGCCGAAGGAGTTTGTTAGTTTCCGAACGCAAAGCCGCAGTGACCAACCTCGCAGATCAACCCGAAGGGTCTTCCCGGAGCCAGTTTCCTCTAGGGTGACCCCCGATGGCTCAGGTCCGTACTTGCCCCTAGCACCACGAGGAGGTGGACCCAAAAGCTAGGGCGTAACACTTAATATAAATTTAATTTATATTTTCATATAGATAATATATCACTATTTACTTAGGGTTGCTGCAGCACCCCTAAGTAATTTACGATAATTTTATAATGAACTTTATTATGCGGTTTTATGTTTATTTATTTATTCTGATGATGAATAGATGGCATTACAGTCAATTCGCCAAAGCGCCAACTACCCATATAAATATTAAATAGCGATGTTTTTAAAGATGAGGGGGTAATAGACCTATCACACTCAAATTCCCCCCTGACCCAGTGTCATAAAAAATTCCTAGAATTCGCCGGAAGGTTAACCTATCCATTTACTAACTTAACTCAGTCGCTGTTAACTTATATTATCATAATAAATTATTGTTGCTTATTAGCCATAACATTGTTTGTATTCATTTTGTGCCGTTTGAGAAAATCTATTACTTGTTAAAGTAAATTATTCAAATAAATGACATGTATTGAATTATCGATATTTTACTGTACGATACGTATGTATGTATATCCCGTAGTCTGTCAT
This sequence comes from Philopotamus ludificatus, assembly GCA_022495035.1. Taxonomy (NCBI): domain Eukaryota; kingdom Metazoa; phylum Arthropoda; class Insecta; order Trichoptera; family Philopotamidae; genus Philopotamus; species Philopotamus ludificatus. Next base: position 349,340 of record JAGXCT010037171.1, on the reverse strand, counting down.
TCGTGTCACTCAGCAATCAAGATGACATTTTCGTCCATTAGCGGATCTGATGAGGAAACTGCCATAATTGGTCCATCGTTCATCTTCGTTCGTCAACGATCGGGCCGCATAATGTGCCATTCGTTTTTGACATAAATTTGGGAGCGGTTAAATCCTCTACACATACATACATAAATACACGCACTAATGCTTATCTCCGTCATAAAAATCCGCGCCGTACATGAAGTCGTATAAAATGCGTTCATAAATTCGCCTAGACGTTTTACGATATCCCTAATTCATTCACACCACTTTTATTCTCCTTTTTTCTTTACATATAAATATCTCTTTTAGGCCCGCCCCGTGATCTTTACATTTACGTATTATTTTATTACCGGGGGCTATAATACGGTCACCTACATTTTACGATTTATATCCGAAACGGTGCAATCTGAAACGCGATGTACGTTTTATGAAAATCGTTAACCTTTATTACAAGTTTTATCTTTATGCCAAAAATATGTCTTCTTTTAAAGATATCCCTTTATTTATTATCGCGTTACGATCGCTTTAAATTATTTTAAGTGCGTGACGATTATGTCGTAAAATACTCTTCGTAATTATCCAGTGTGTTTTTATTTTTATTATTTTTTTTAAAAAAATAAATAAAATTGCTTTATATTGACGATGACAACACTTGAATACGAATGAGTTATGCGGCAGATGAGACGGTGCCCCCAGGATTCTGGACCCGATTCAGGGCACGCGCCGTCCGACAGACTAATGAACCGCATCTGTCATTCCGCATAACCATTATTAGTCAGGAACGTACTAATTTTTTTTCTCAACAAAATATACCCGTAGTATTTAGAATAATGTCAAGTACGATTATAATATAAATAGATTTGATTTCCGCGCTTAATTCTCCGTGAATACCAGCGAGGCCATCCCCTAAACCACCCCGTGTCCTCACGGTCACCCTTTGTACTCCCGCATATTTATGTAATCCACGCTTCGGTCGATCAATAGACCGTTCTTGGCTTCGAATCATGCTTGAAACAAAACGGCGCCGAATCCCATAAACGTATGCCATCGAATTCGGGAAATTGCAGCGTCGAGAGATTCATATTTTCGCTTTGAAATTGAAGAAACGTACGTCATATTGATCTGTATACGTGTACTGCTTTTATCAATAAGGCTTGTGCTTCTTTTCTACTCTCCAATTTCTACCTCTTCCGTCGTTTTATGGCGTACTTCTAAACAAGTCGTATTTACCTTTGATCTTTTTGCGCAGGGATCTTTTTTTCCCTTTCACTTGATTGTCGTGTCTGTTGTATATAATATATATGATGTTCTACATGTTTTATTTTGGGGGGTTATCGATTTCTATTTATGTTATCAAAGAGTTATATTGCGCATTCGAATATATCATCCAATGTTCATATCAATTTGAATAATTCTTTTCTGCCGTATTCGCTGTGCTTTTTTTTGTTAATAGCTCCGGTCCAACACGGGGTGATGCGACATTTTTCAGTGGCATCGGGCCAAAATGCCTCTCCCACCAACAACCAGCTGAGGCCGTCACATTTGACTTCAGCGCTTCCACCATCAACCACCCCCTTTTTCAAATTCCACCCTTCGGAACATATGGAATTTTTTTATACTGCAACGCCAGGAACGGCGCCTTACGTACTTATCCACACAATACGCAAAAACACGTCCGCAAAAAAAATAAATGCAACATTCGTTTTTTATACGCGAATGCTATTTCTGATACAGCATAAATTTAATAATTTAACCCGCATGATTTTTAATGATATTCAACATTAAATAGCATCCATCGTACGGACGTGATTTCATTAAAATATTTTTTAATCATTTATGAATTTAAGCCTCTCTCAACATCTCATATTTTAATTAAGTTGGTTATAAATTAACTGGCAGAATAATTTTATCTACAATCTCATTTTTAATTAAATGTTTCGCGTTATTTTTTTGCTATTTTTTTATACATATTTTCAGCTGAAAATTATTATTATTTTGAATTAAATTCGTCAAGTTATTAGAAAATTCTTAGGAAAATAATATATCATAAGGCCAACGTGCTTTTTTTATTATCAAAAGCGCAATGACCCGTACACGAGCTTTTGGCCTCCTCTAACGAGGATTTTTAGACAATTTCTTTTTATGCGAGGCGGGATCGTAAGCCACACGTTCGCTCTGAATTTAAATACAAAGATGTTTAACATATTTTTTTTTTAGTAGAATAAAATTATATTGACCGAATAAAAAATACATACGTATTTTTATTCATCAATTTTTTTTCGAGTTAAAATTAGATTATTACATTAGCATACTATTTGATCTATTTTTGGTGTCTATGTTTCTGGACTGATGATGGAGGAATTTTAGAAATTATGGAAATTATGCAATATAAAGTACCATTTTTCGAATCTCACAGATAGCCAAGAATATAATCTATCATTGACGAGTCGTGGTAAATATATCTACGGATTTTTTGGACATCCTAAAGAAATGTATGATGGGAAACTTAAATGGCAAGAACAGGATCTTCATAAGAACAGGTATTTAGCTCAGCCAATGTCATGCTCTTCATCCATGAGACATTGACGATGAACATGTTCCGTGGTTTTTTTTCTCTAAAAATGCTTACCTCTACGCTTTACATTTGTAAATACAGTAGATCCCGCTTAATTAGGACACATCGGGGCCACAATTTTTGTCGCAATTATACGGCTGACCCAAAGAAAAAACGAAATTTAGAGTAAAATTGTAAAAAAACATGATTTTTTAAACTAATGAATTATTTAAAAAATGGTATTATACAAAGTACAGTCATGCTTCGATTAGTGCAGGACATGGGTTCGCAAAAAATTGCGTAATTTGAGGCACAGGACACATAGGATAATTTACATAATATAAAAATCCGCGTAAAACGAACATGTGTTCGTACATCAATAAAAAATATTATTTGTTGTATTATTACATATTAATAATAAAATGTACGCGAAGACGTTCTTTTATAATTTAATATACGCAACTTAAATCATTTGGTTTGTTACAATCATCAATAACACTGATATCATCTTCAAGATACGATTGATTGTTTTCAAGTTACCTTTATAATTAGTCTTATTCGTCTATTTCTTGATCAACGAATAACTTGTCAATGTCGGCGAATTTAAAATCTCTAAATCCTTCTCCCGATGCAGTCGTTAAACTTGGAATATAATTATATTCTTCATCCCTTGTCGGAATTAAATTGTCACATTTAACTACTTCTAGCTATATTCCTTTCCAGTAGACATTTATAATTGACAGTTAAAGTTCATTGAATGCAATTTGCTTTAGTAGTCTTGTATTATTGTATTATTTAGTCTCAATATACCTGCGTCCCTATTAAACGGAATGAATTGCACTGAAAAAATATTTATTTTTCTTAAAATTGTTCTTTTACGTGCGCAATAAGAAATAAGCAAAGATCCTGAGATAACCGGATATTTTCGGAGAAAGATATTCCTTTTTCAAGATAAAATCGAAGGGATAATTGCTTACATTTGCAAAAATGTAGTATAATATATTGGTATACCCATTTATTCGTCCTTGTGTGTGTTGGATTCGTTTTGCGTCGATAGTGGCCAAGTATCGATTACGCAATTTTGAGGCATCGTTAAGTTCGTCCATACAATTTTATTGTGGGCCTTAACATAAGACACATTGCCAAATTTCGGGCTGCGCCATTTAGATAAGTGGTGCCAAATAGGTTTTTACGCGCTGGCGCCAAAAAATGTTTTTTTTAACATTATTTGTTTTGCGCGCTAATTTCCCCGGTCCGAATATCGATCGCACGTGTACTGCAATATAATGTAATCGGCGTGACTGCGCCGCGACGCCATTTGGTGTTTCTTACGCCAATTTATTAATATTGAATTGGTTTCCGTAACACAATCCAATACAACGGCGCAATGTAATTGATTTTGAAATGGAATAATTTTCACCACTCGAATTCGTCTCTTGATTAATTTAATTTCGACGCCGCTTTCTCCGCCCCCGCCGCGGCGCCGCTCGTTTTGGTCGGCTCTAATGTACACGATGGCTGTTTCTCTTCCAGTTTATTACGGGAATCGGAACAAAGACTGACGGCATAAATATGATTCATTACCAAATTAAAGTTTGTTTTGTGAAAAAGCGTTGTCGGTCCCAACAACACAAAGGGGCGCTTATTGAATAATGTATGGGGCGCAATTACGCCACTCAAACTGTGCCGGCCACCGGGGGTAGTTGAAAATATTAGTGTTTGACGTATCACTATCGATCAAATATAATGTCAAGAACAGTTTAACGCCGTGTCTCTATAAATCAAATTTTGAAACTACGTGAAAATATGACCCTGAACACAGCTCCAATGTTAAAACAATAATTTATCCAACTTTAATATATTTTTTTTATATTATTAATACTCGAGTGGAATATTGAATGTTTCCATAACACAATTCGGTGACCCAATGCGGAACTATCTGCAGTGTTATTACAGTAAGAAAAAGGTCGGGCGTAGACACCGAAAACGTTATACAGGAATTATTCCAGTAATAAACTTTTATCAACCGAAAGATAAAAGTAAAACTGTGTCCAAAAATAACATTCTTTATTCATGTTATATAATTTTTCAGACAATGTATAGCCTTTATTTTCTTCTCTATAATAAATTTGATAATATTTAATGCAGTGCTGTAATTTTGCTGCACCGTTTATGTATTATTTAGCATCCCGTTTAATTTGTAATATCTTCAATTTCAGCGTGTTCCGCAAGTTCGTATAATTAAATTTCGAGATGCTTTATATTTAAGTAATAAATATGATAATTTTATGGAAACGCAATAAAAATTTATTACTCGCGGAGATATTAATATTAATAATGAGATATTCAAAAGCGGATGTGATTAATTATTTATTTTTAAAGATAACTTTGTATTGCGTTATCGGAAACTTATTTACGTCACGTATGTAGAGATGAAAGATCGTTCATTTATTTCCTTTGAGATGCGGATCGTGCTTATTCGCAAGTTCCATATTAGATATATTTTTTCTAAATGTATATATCGTTTTGATATAAAAAAGAAACGTCATTCATTATTTAGCAGGGATATATTTATATTGCACAACACGAATATGGGTGTTTCTTTGTCCGTGTGCAAAGAATAAGGAAAAAAAGTTTTTTTTTGTTATTGTACTTCTTCATGGCTACGTCGCATTTAACAGCTTCCTTTTATGTTTTCATCTTACCCTTCGAAGCACATTACCCGCCTTCTTCTCGTATCCTGTTTCGTTAACTTTTCCATCATGGGATAACGTGGAAAGTTCCTATTGATGTTGTGTAATATTACAGCATATGTCTCGGAATAATACGGACGTCCTCATTTCGTTGTTTCTATTTAACCGTAATATGTCGTAGGAAGCGTTTGCGGGTCGTGACCTCTCGTAATAAATCAAAAAGCAATAAATCTCATCGATCCGACGTAGACGCGGCGTGTACGAGTCGGTCTAGTTTTGCAGAGTGGTGCCTGTGATAACTATTATGTTAGACATTAATTAAGACGAAGGAGTTAGAAGTGCGACGACCATAAACCCAAGTTCTAAAGCTGAATCCACTCTTGAGAGAAAACAGAATGGGTTTACTCTCCCGTGCTCCACAATGTGTACATACGCCATTCTTCAGAGTCGCAAAGACAGGGACAGGCGGATGCACGTATGACTAAGAGGAATAATTTCTCTCCGAGATTTCTCCTTAAAATGTTTCCCCGTCTCTCGTGCTAGTACAACATCAGAGCAATTACTTTGCGCCTCCACCCATCTATTCGATGCATCTTGTGCATACACTGTGTATTGTTTTTTTTCGCAGTACGTGATACACTTCTTTGACTTTCGACGGTATTTACTCTATTTTCAGGCGTGTATTTTCGTTGTTTGTTTACACGCCTTATCTGAATCTTGGTTATGGTTTTAGTTCATGCAAATTATATGCATACCCAGATTATTCCGTACATATACTGTTGAGACCGACTAAATTTAGACTAATTTGTATAACAGCGTTATGCTAATTCTTTGACGAGTTTAAACGCGCGTGGTCTTAATTCGTAAATAAAATTGCAATTATGCAATGTGTTCTAAACCACCAATAAAACTTAAAACTTTTTCTCTCACATCAAAAATACGTTACTGTATCCATGTTGTTTTAATTTTGGGAATATTAGTTTTAGAACAGTACAATTTTCGACTATATATTTATACATTATAGGTAAACCTCCTATTACACGATAGATAAATTGCTCAAAATGCCGTGTTTTAAAAGACCCAGAGCCAGTACAAAAAAGTTCAAAGAGGGGGTAAAGTTCCGAAACCTCATTAAAAACAAATATAATTTTTAAGGCAATCCGAGCAACATCAAGTTTACACTCTATTTTTACACGGTTTCAGAATTACACGAGCGTGATATTATTGAGTTTTTATTCTTCATTTTTTTACACTATTTTTATTTTTAAAATAACACGGGTTTTTTTACACTCAGAGAATCAATCTTAAATTTTACTTTGAATTATATCACTTTTACACAGTTTTTAGTGAAACGTATCTATTGTGTAATAAAAGAGATGAGTGTACTAAAATTTTAACTTATGTGTTTGTCAAATTTATTGAGACTAAATGTCTAAAAATGTCTGAAGAATAAATATTATAAATAATCATTGACCTTTATTATATTAAAAAATAAAACTAACAATATTCGCTTCTGTAGCCACGGGGGGCGATATTTTTTCTCGCTCGCATCCGGTACGATGTGCCAAGTGCGAGTGACACAATAATCTATTTAAAAACGTCTAAAAAAAGGTATCGGTTAATATTTCATCTTGATTTGAAATGATTGGGGTCTATTATTCATTATAAATATACCCCATTTGGATGACGCGGTTGGTTTCGAGCCGCCGTGATGGATCGCTTAAATGTAAACGTTTTTTCGTTGAATGATATCATACTCACTCTCTGAATCTGTTATTATTTATCTAGTTATTTTCTGATAAAAGCTCGTTGTAAATCTCCTGGGATGGAGACAGGCAATTTTGCAACTCAAATTTTTGGCTTCTTTCAGTAGATAACGGGTTATTTGTATATACATATATATTTTTAATTAAACAGTATTTGAATAAATATTAGATAAGTTTGTCATTTATGCATAAAAATATTTTTAAAGTAAATATCGTGATATCGATCGAAGTTGGCAACAATGCTTTTCTGTTATCGAATCGACAGATATATTTCTTTTTAATTAAGTAATATATTTAGATTCAAGATATTTTATATACATTTCCTTTAGAAAAAATATTAATTAGATACCATTTTTATTACTAATAAGATTTTTTACGTTACCACAATGGCCTTAATAAAGTCGTCGGCCTTTACTAACGACAATTTTTTGTGAGTTTCATTAGCTCTACGCCCTAAGGACCTATGACGTACATTCATTCATTCAAGCGCCGAGTGCTCGATGTTGGTTAATTGAAGCAATCGCAACGTAAAATAAAACGTATTAATATCAACATTAATTTTGAAGTTATATTTTCTTGAAATAGAAGAGTGCTCAAATTTTCTGCAGATGAAAATTCTCATTTTGATCTTACACTCGACCACATTATGTTCTTCATTTTAAAAATATTATTTGTTATTAGATATATCAAATTAAATTATAAATTATAATGTTTGGATAATTTTCTTCTTTATTGACACTTATCTTGTTTGACATTAAAAGATATTGATTACCGGTAATACAATTCTTCTGCATATAACGCAAATATATATATGTAATATTGTAACATTTATATTTGCATGATTTGGTTCGCATTAGTAACGAACAGCTGAATATGCATTCGTGGATTCAAATATCCGTTACTCATGCGTTAAGTAATGCGATTATACGATTATTCGCGTGAAAAAATTGCAATTATTTTGTGAAATATTTTCTAGAAAATTCTATAAAATATTTTCGTAAAACCCGGCTTATTTCGCAGCTAAGGATGGCTTTAAGCGGTTGCGCTTTGTTTCCAGCACACAATAGCGTCATGCCTGATGTAATAAATACAAGCGCGCCATTTAAATTAAACAAGGTCAGTGCAGAGCGTATACATATTAAAGTAAACAGAGATAGTGTTACTGAAATATCGGAGTGCTAACGAAGTTCCATTGTTTTGTTGTGAGTTTAAGGAATTCGGACCCTCCTGGCCTGCGGATCGTGCAGTCTCGTTAGCGAGATAAACTGCACCGGGACACAGGGACAAACTTCTGGTCGGGAACACCCTTGGATGCCGACAGGGAACTTTGTCTCTCTCCCGAATTCTACGTAATAAATTATCCAGAATCATGGGAACAAATTGAATGGCCCGTAGCGAGCGCCTCGCCCGGTTTGCCGGGTTTCCGTAATTGCCGGATTTTCGCACAACACCGCAGAGGTGTTAAAGGGACACTCGATAGGAATTGTTTGGAACAATGGCCATTACCGGCTTTTTCTATTCGCCCAGGTAATTTCTTGCTCCACGACAATAAACGGCGCCGAGAATATATCATTTTAATTTATTGTCGTCGCAAGTTTTACATTACGGTATTACATGGATTTTATCTTCGTATCTCTTATAATACAGCATTATGTGTGTCAGAATGTGATAAATAAAATTATTTTATTTTTTAATCATCGTCTTCTCGATTAGTTCCATGTTACTCCATAAAATTATTCAACAAATTAAATCACTTCATCTTGTTTAAGTGTTTCAAATTAAACTTGACGACATTCAACTTTGACCACATATAAACGCATTTGATTTCATAAGGGTGTGCTCCATGGACCTAATTTGTCGACTAGCGGATATGGAGGATGTTCTAGAATTTCTCAGCTACCTAATTTCATTCGATTTACCGATGCTCTTTAATTATTACCGTACTTTGGAACATAGAGTTCCGCAATAACTCTTTATTGATTAACCGAAGTCTCAAGCATTTTCATACCTATGGTAAAAAAATTTAAATAATAAAATAATAAAACAACGTATAACAAATAAAAATATATATTAATGTATGGATTTATTACAATTATTATTTTTCATCAGTTAAATATATTTTTACAAAAATTAGTTATTATGTGATTTTTTTAAGTACTTTTCAGAATGAAGACCGAATTTTCTTTCGCAAGTATTGCAATAAAATGATTTTCGCCTCCTTTTCCCTGGAGTATCACGATCTGAGCACAACATACAGTTTTTGTACTTTGTACTATCGTATATAAGATGGGGATTTTCATCTAATCGTTATTTACGATTGTTTATCGATAGACGCCTAGATTTGAGCTTTTGGGTAGCATGAAAATTCTCGAAGGGTTGCAACATCAATTCTTGGCAAAATTTTATATGCTTTAGGAGCTTTTCTCAAATTCTCTGCATAAAATATTCAATGCCTCAATGAGGTTCAAGCCCCAAAAAACAAATTTCTTTCACTTTACGACTTATGCATAAAACATAAAATCAGCCCTGTCCAGACCACCCATATTTTTTTATATAGTTGTTATTCATTGTTGGATTATTTTTCTTCAGGTGCCATCTGCTTTCGGACATAGACGATCTACCTGTTCTTGTATTCTTTCCATACATATGTCCAATTTTTGGCGAGCTGGAACAATTCTGAAGCTCCCTATCCGGTCTAGTTGCGTATATCGCAAAGCCCCACAACTATTTTCTCCCGAATCACCTAATAACCTTGTAACTTTTCCTCTATGATAGTCGGCAGAAGACAGCAAAACACATAATTTTGGCTAGTAACATTCGTAGCTTATCGAGTTGTCCGGGATCTTCTTTTAACCAATTGCGATGATGACGAACAATTCTCTTATCGCACCGAGCATTTTTACTCACATTGCAGGATAATAGAATAGTTTTATCTCTTCTAAAACATTTACTTAAAACAGCTATAAAATAATTTTACAATAATTTGGAGGCCATGTCTAATGTCCATACATTTTGGACATATGACCAATACAGATGTCAAATGACGGTGGGCAAAGGACTTCAAAGGGTTCAATTTGATTACACAATATTTCTTATCATAGCCTCGCAATAATAGCAAAGCTTTGATACTTCATAATAAAATACAATTTATTAGACGAAATTTAGGAACAAACTAGACTGAATCATTGATCAATAAAATGCTTAATTTATTTAAAATAAATATTATATATTGTTCTATATAGTTTTAAACTTGTTTAATTATTTCTGATTGTTTAAGGTTATCTCAAAGATGATGTTATATTATTCATTCTGACATTCACAACTATATCAAAGTCGATCCGATCTAGTTCAAAATTTAGTGTTGAATTTATATATTCCTTGGATACAAATTGTATTAAAATATTGTAATTATGGCGCTGCGAATTATTATCTCCGCAAACATGTACACGTGTATGAATACTTGTGAAACGTTATCCACAAAGGGTGATAAAAATGTGTTTTATATATATTTTTTTTAATCAAAGTGACCTTTGAATATTTCATACGCTCGTTTTGTGAAAAGGGGACCGTATTAAGATTTTATATTAAAACACATTTTCATGAAAAGGCATTCAAATATTAACATGATATTTCATATGTTGAAAATATTAATATAAACAGAATGTATCGTGTTTGTCTTGTACAAAGCAGCCAAACCAAAATTCGCGTTTGTGTATGTGTTTAGCCCCATTTTCTTTGAGGCATAACAAGCACTCTACAATACGGATCCTAATTATGTACCGCACATACACGTGTCCCAACTACAACTGAAAGATCTCGTATTTTATATACACAGCTACAATTTTATCGCGTATATTTTATCCAATAAAAATTCAATACGGTCGCTAATAAATCTCGCAAAATTTTCCGGCTCCTAGACGTTCCGTATGCATCGGTAGTGTGCTAGATGCAAAATTCGTGCATTGCTCGAACAATGTCCGTTGAAATGTATTGAAACGGTAACACGAGCAGACAAGACTGCGGCAAAGCCTGATGGCACAGGTGTACCTGTACGTCGAATGCATTTGCGGGATTCTAAACCGATCCCGTCAATTCCGGAACCAACGAGCCATTTTCCCATTGTGCTATTATTGCTCACTATGGCTCGGCTGTACTTTGAATCTTTTGTACGCCCGTCTACTTCGTCATGTCGTCTCTTATCATGCACATGTGTTCTTGACAATAAGGCAGGCTCTTTAGAGATTAATTAACGTGTATGTAACAATATCGTTAAAGATATACATAGAAAAAGATAAAGACAAACCAAAGATTGCATATAAAACATTAAATAAACACCTACGTATATGCATTTATCTCTGGACAAAGGATATACTTCCGTCCAACAAGCTTTCGCTCACCTCCATCTTAAATTAAACCCGGTATCTCCTCAAGCTTATACTAATCTCTTATACAAACATATATAATATATAGTTTCTTAGAACAAAGTATTACCATTTCTCACTCACCGTCGATTTATATGTATGCACACAACGATGATAAAGCAGAATAATCCGTCCTCAGTGCAAAATTTATTCAGGAGGTCTACAACTTTTAAAAATAAATAATTTTCTTGTCAATGACCTCAATTCTGATACGTAAATTGAATACAAATTTATAAAACTCATCATCGCAAAGATTAATATTAAATTTCATTATCAAAACAGGACAGGAAAATCAATGTTGATTTTTCGAGGGCTAAATCGTATTTAATTCTATTTATGAAATAATTTTCTCCACCATGCAGACAACATAATTAATTATACTACAAGTATTTCTCGACTAACGGTTAAGTTTTGTTCCTAAACTTTGGATGCTATTATTATATTTATACAACTTATTTTAAAATATAAATAAAATTAAGTTTTTAATTTTAACTTCACGCATCCGTGATTATTTTATGTGCAAAAATTATTGGCTCATCTTATGTGGGATGCAGAAAATTTTTAAAAAATGTATCTAAAATTAGTTGTGTTTTTTCCAAGTAGATTTTATGGGAGATAGCGAGCTTTTCCAAGATTTCGCGATTAATACTTGAGAATCTTACGTTATCTGGCTCCATTTTTTTGCATTCCTTTATTAATTTAGCGGAAAGTTTAAACGCTTTGCGGTCTATGTCGAGTCTGACTCGATATTTGAGCAATATGTTAACTAAAAGTGAAATTCTCTCAGAATTATTCATCGATACATCTGATTAGACTTCATTTGTAAAATATTGTTGAGAGTATATGTTGGTTTATATCAATGTCATCATTATTTGCCATGGGGGCGATGTTTTCGATTTGCGGCGGGACGTTGCCGAGTTCGCGCGTCACTTACGCGTCATATTTATTAGATAAAAAAAACAAAATATCGACCAAATTATGAAGCATAACGTGAATAACTATTTTTGTTCTTAGAATAATCTATTTATTAGTATTTTAAGTCAAGATATTGATTAAAAATTCATCAATATCTTGACACGAAATGTTTGGGGTATATTTTCCATAGTAAACAAATGCCATCGGGTAATGTCATTGGTTTTGAGCCGCATTGACGAATCGGTTAATAAATTAGTTGCTTATCAACCTGTATGACATATTATATCTTGAATATCATTTTCTTATTTATATATTAATTTTGTAATACTTACAAATTCCTTGCGTGTAAGTTAAAGTAAACCATCTATTGTTTGCGGTATAAGTTTGCTTACAAGGAAAAATTGCGAGGGATAGGTTGACGCCAATTCTGTTTGTAATAGAACCTTGTCTTCAACTTGAAATCTGATGCGCTATCTCTCCTTGTAATAGAGCAGTTTTAAAGTATGTAATTCCCGAATCCTGCTTAACATCGTAAGTTATGATGATAAGTTTTTAAATCAATTCTAATCAATCAATCAAAGTCTTTCTATATATTTCTTTAATATTTTTTATGCTGATTTACTCTGATCATATATGCATTTTTTATATTTGTATATAGAGTAATTTAAAATTCTACAAGTCATTGAAATAAATATGCATGCAGGTGTATATATTTTTTTATTTTATACATACTTTTACCGATATTATTTGAATTGAAGACTATAAAAAATAGCATAACAAAATCGATTTTATTACGGTCCAGTCTTCTATTCAGCTTTTTCATTCGAATAGTAATAAAAAAAAGTTCAGACATATTGACCGCCGGTCAGATGCAATCAACCGTGAATTGCAATGCGGAATGAAAATAATTTTTATTAAAAAATAACATAGATTTGTGTGATGGCAGGTTTCTCGATTCACATTTGCATTTGTTCGGAGCCAAGAATAATTTTTCGCGGTAAATGGAATTTGGCGCCATTAAAATTCGCAATAAAATTTTATTCCGATTCGAATCGGAAATTTGACATGAAATTAATTAAGCCGATGCCCGTGGAAGTGGAAAGTCAAAGTCAATCAAGCAATAAACTGCGGAGAAAGACATCGGAATGGAAAACAATGCTCCCCCCGTCCCCTTTGTCCCTCCCCGTCAACGAATCATCTTGATTGATTGAAAATTCAATTGTTTGAAAAGAACACAATTTTCATCATGTAATTTCTCTGAACAAACATTTACAGAGATGAGTGTATGGTTCAGCGATACTGATTCACAAACGCCCACTTTTCAAACAAACGTACACACATCTCTTATCATCATTATTTGCCATATATCATTTGATATTCTCTCGTCGATATATCCGTGTTTTTTTCCTCCGTTTAATTTTTCTCGTGATATATATATTTTGCTTTCATTGAATATTATCATAATAAACTGGGACGGGTAAATATCAGATTGTATCGATATTATGTTCAAGAAAATTAAATTTTTATCATGAATAAATTGTTCGTACCATATAATAAAATCTCCGTTTAATATTATCCAACATAAAATTGAGTAATTATGATCATGCAACATATTTTCAATCCATCTTAATCACCGTATATTAATTTCAATGGAGGGATTTGAATATGTTTAAATGTTCTGATATATTGTTATAATTTAAATTGATGTCTTCAGAAGTGTCAGTTGTATAAATCGTCCTTAATAAAAAAATCTGTATGTTTATAGTCATAGATAATCATCATCAATGTGGCCCTGCTTGGGTTTGACCTTATTCTCAAACGCCCTTCATCAGTCCCCAACTTCAGCCCGTTCCAGTTATTGATTTAGTCCAGGGGTTGGAGACCGCACTTTTGCTTGATTCTTTAGATGGGTATCTGTCAATTGTGAACTTAACTATGTCACGATTTATGTCAGATAGGAGAATTCTTTTTTAGCAAGGTATATAAGTTTCAGATGCTGTGTAAGAAAAGATACAGCCGATTGTAATAGGCACCTAAAGTTAATTCGATTTTATTTGTTTGTAAAAAAATATAATATATTATTCGGTATTGTAGTTAAAAAAATCACATTTATTTATTATTCATAAACAATGAATATCTAATAATTATTTTTTTTATTTCAAAAGTATGCAAACAGAAAACAAATGTTTTAAAACTAATAATATTTTCTGATTTTTCAATGAAGGATGTAAATCATTCTTTTAGTTATTTTTAATTCTAAGTTTAATACATTACAGTCATATGTTTAATTATAATTGATCTGATGATTATTTCACATAGTAGAGGATATACTTGTTGAAATAATGCAATACTAAAAATTTTATCAATCAATTTTAGTTAGGTTAGGTTTAGATGAAGATGTGCTTCATTGAATAAATGTTTAAAAACACTGTTAGATTTTTTAAACAGAGCCAGGACGAGGAGATACTATATCTTCTTCTCTAGGATTCTCCAACGCATCCTATTCATTTATCACTAGTTTCTGCCTTTTCTATTTTGAACCATATTTCATTCCATTTCTTTTCCACAGTTTTCCACAGGTCGGTCCACAGAATCTCACTACTAATGGTTTTGATTCTAAAGATTCTGTCTTACCTTAGCAAAGAGGCTTTATTAACTTTATTATATTAGTATATTGCCTACGGGCATTCGCCGGAATTTTGTGAAAAGTTGTTTTTTACAAATAAAAATCTCTCATTAATTAAAATATTGAGCCGAAAATTGAATTACTTGAACAACATTTACTGGATAGTTAATTTCCTACGTTCCTTCTTGCTTCTTGTAAAAGGGCCATACAATATTTCGAATAAATGGTTTTATATGCACTTGACGCATTTGCCCATAATCTCCTCAAGGTATTTTTTTGTATTGTTACAACTATCAAGTATCTAACAAAAAAATATTTGAAAAACAAGACGTTGTAAAAGTTACAGTCGATCAAACGCTTAGCGTCGCCTAGCGTGTGGTGTGCGCGCCCCGGACATACACAAAAACGCTTTTGACGTGGAATCCACCTCTCCCCGTAGGCAATGAGTTAGGTTGACCGGACGAGACATTTTTGATCAGTAGTATTCGATAATAAAAAATATTCACTCAGAATTTACAAGATTTTTTAATCAATACTCTCGAAAAAATAATGCAATTAAAAATAAAAACATTTTCTAAATTGTTTGAAAATGCCGGATTTAAATAACTAAAAAAAGTGATTTTAATTTTAAAAACCAATCCATTCCAGAAATGTATGTACTGAAAAATATTTATGGAGATTCTATAGTAAACCATTTTCTAATCTTATATTTCCGTTTCTATAACGTCTGGGAAAAGCAGGAAAATCGGTTTCTTTAGCCTATGACATGTAGAGATCCAGTCGTCGTTATGCTCATGCAATAAGAGTGCAGGTGACATCATATTTGGGCTGATGGAAATTATTAACCATAATATATTTCTAGAAGAATATCATTTCTCAATTGATTGCTATACTACGTCTTAACCTTTTCCATTCTGTGGGCCACACGTATTGGCCCAAAAGATTTTTTTAGCAAAAAAATTGATTCACGTTTTTTTCAATTTATTTTAAAAAAAAAATGCATTTCATTGAATAGGATATCAGATTTATTTTGACAATGAAAATTTGTTTTTATATGTTCGGAAAATACAATTAATGAGCGTAGAATGTAGATTCGACTAAAAATATCTAGAGTGAAATACTGCCTTTCATAATCTACATAGAGGTGCCCCAAAGTTTATAGAATAGTTTAAGTCTAGTAGTCATCAAAGAAAGAAATAGCTTTCCGGAACAGGAAGCATGCTGATGTCTCCTGGATTTGTGTCACCTTTATATTCATCAGAATCCCAAGAGCGGCCCCACACTACAGCTCATATAGATTATCACTTGCAACATTATTTATTAACGAAAAGAAAACAAAATGGACGCAGTAAAAACTGGCATTAAAGAATATTTTTCATCCAAATTCACTTCTCGTTGTTATTTACCAAATATGCCAACTCTTTTATTTCAAATTTCAGATTCTTTTATATATTTTCACTTTTTTAAATAACGTATAATTAATCAACTATCATAAGTAGCTTTTCGATGATAACAATTCGTGAGTTTTGGTGAAATTAATGTTGTTAACTTCACTCTTTATTTCAAAGTTTCTGGTTAATCTACGACGTTCGAAGATGCGAGTATAATATATCAAACTCATCTGGTTATAATCCAATTTTAAGAGATGTCTTTGTGAATTCGGAGCCCCGAGGCTTGCGAATGGAAATTGTCAAGTTTTTCGGGAGCAGATGTGTCGCGAAAAGTTGGCAATGTTCGAGTGGCGCGAATCGAAGCGCGCAGATATCGAGGGGGGCTGCCAGGGGTGAGACTGGAAGGTTATCTGGTTGGCTATTGTCAGGGTGGGGAGACTGGTGTGTCCTTAACTTTGTTGGCTGTAAATTAAAGCGGGCGTCCTCACGTTCCCGGGGCGTGCCGGCCCGTCGGCGCACGCTCGCCGAATAACTTCGCCCAAGGAATTACATCGCCCGGTTCCTTTACAATTCCGCGCCGCTCGTATCGCATAAAAATCGCCTTGACACTGTTTGCCGCTGATGAAAGAGGATCCGGCGACGCCTACCGCTTTTTTTTCTATCCGCGGATATGTACGGCGCCATAAGCCGGACGTGCGTCCCCGGAAAATTGCGGAAAAACCTTTGTGCGATAATCAAACGCATATACATAAATTGACGGCCCACTGTGGACGTAATGTCGTTTGCCAACCGGCAATATACGTACATCGTCGAATCCTCCGGTTCAATTAATTAGACACTCTCGAGTTACGGTACGTACACGATTGTGTGAAGCCAACGTCGAACAGGAAGGTAATCAAAGCTACATTTACAGCTTACGAGCCATAAAATCTACATTGCATTGTGGTACATTTTGCCATTTTACATACGCATATGAAAATTTTAGTAGCAACTATCAAAATTATATGGATGTATTTATATGCACAAAATAAAATATATTAAAACTTTATTTATCAAATTTTGTTACATACTTCGATAATACAATCTGTCGTCAAATATAACGTAATTAAAGCCACGTTTCTTCAGTTTACATTGTGTTAATTGTGATGATATAATCCAGAACGAATTGATAACACACATTTTATGGGTTATTTGTGTTGCTTTATTATCCTTTGTGATTAATATCGCATGTTGCCATCTTTTAACATATTGTGATGTGTAAAATGTTAAAAAATATACATTGAACGGAAAAATCAATTTCAGTACCATTCTGTATTGAATTGCGGTACAAAAAAGATACAATATTTTATACATATGAAAGGGGAGACGTAGGGAAAAAGGCAAACATCCAGAGATAAATATTTGCCAAAGGTATTATGGATTTCACATACAATTTATATTTTAGATGAATATTTTTTTTTCTTTGTGCGTGGAATTAACCTTTACGTATTATCCGGGTATGAAACGTTTTTTTTCCTGCGAATATGCAAAAAACCATATTAAAATAGTTTAGCGGAACGTTGCGCCATCTGTTTTGTTTCCTCGGGGAGACAGTCGGGTAATTGGGATTCCTTATTATTCCAGCCAGTCTCTTATTTTCGCTCTCTGGTGACGTCACCTTTCCTCTCTCCTTCCACTTCATCTTTCCTCACTCGCGTGTCGCTCCGAATTTATTTCACTACTCTTCGATGTACGGATATATATATTTTTTAATATTATATTTATCTTATATACATTTTAATAAATTCATCGTGGTGAAGCGGTTTTTTTTATCGTCCGGTAAATTACCGGGTGGGAAAAGTTTATCCGGATTTTTATTCCGCAACTGTTTTTCCTCGAAATCTCGTAAGAAATCCACGTCTGAGTCTCCTGCGGAACATGTCCGGAAGAGGACCATTAGTCAAGCTTATTCCAGGTAAGACTCTAGAATTGAAACCTGCTATATTATTTATATGAAGGATTAGGATGTCATAGTTTTGCGGTAGAAATTTTTCACATTTAAATCGCACGCGATATATCGCTGCTGCGCAATAATTAAATTCGCATTAAATATTAATTAAGTCAAAATGGTTTCGCTCGCTTCTGTTTATCTCATCGACAGGCGCTTATATTTACATCCATTAACGTAAGCAAGTGCTGAAAGCTGGAGACACGTGCTGTAGAATATTTGCAGCTTAACCTCCTAAGGTAATTTCCTGACAATACCCTTTCTCGTTAGGTTGATGATGAAGACACTTCACTTTATAGCCTATCATCTGCGAATACACACACACACACACATATATACAGGCGCGTGTTTATAGCCAGCTATCTTCATAATACGGTTTTCCACAAACGGCTGGAATTTTCACAATGCAAAGCGACACGTTTCGGCATTAATACCCATAATTACATGTGCTGTCTTTTGATTTTCGCATTTATCTCCACCGAATTTAAAACGCAAACACGATGGTCGCGGAGCTGGTAGATCGTGGTTATAATGGGGCGAGTTTACAACACACAGGTGTATGGTGTGCCACGCCGGTGACTCACTATGCAAATGAGGTTGCTCCTCGACGAAAGAGCTATTGTTTTTGAAGTCTTCTTCATATTTACCCATAAACCAGCGGTAAGATTATATATAGCTGTACGCTGTCACCAACAGCTGTGGGGACAAAGGACAAAAGATTTTCTCGGAAAGATGCACGTCTCTCTGTATAAGGCGTTTTTCCTATAGCAGTTTCCTTTGTTTACTTTCTAGTGGTGCCGTATCTGCTCGCGTACCAATGCACCAGCATACGTATTCAGCTCAATGAATGAAATCCATTTAAATTTTGTTATAGATGATATGTTTTTATATCCTTCGATAAATTTTCTTATTATAACATGGCAAAATAATAAATATATCGGTGTATAAAGGATGAAAGAATAGGAGAAAAAGGCCACGACCTGAATATCCTTGAAGCTTCCCCCCGGGATTTAAAGATTCATCCGGCGATGTTGTGTAAGAGCTCGCATATCGGTACACATTATTCATATTGCAAAGTTTTCGCGGGTAGGTGGAGTTTCGCGAGTGAGCACCACGACAAGCGCCGGGTGAAGAGGGTGGACGAGTTGCTAAAACACATGACGGAGGGTTGATTTGGGTTAGTCCCAACCCCCGAACAAAAACTGACCTGCATTTGATTAAGAGACACCTCTCCGCCGAAAATAATCCAGATAAACATTTTACAATGCCACCGATTATACTGGAATTAACACAGAACTTTTTGCGCTAATACATTTCAAAGATACGCATTTTTCGAGTAAAAAATAAATGTATATATTTATATATTAATAAATGTTTATCTAAAATATAACCGCTATCAGGGCCAACCGTCTCTTCAACCCCCATGCGAAAATGTGACGGTTGATCTCCAATCTCGTGACTTAATCCGCAGTTAATGAGAAATCGATACGCTGATGGGGTATAATGACGGACATTAAATAATAGGATTATCAGTGAACGTGGATAGATATGGTATGTTCAAACTTAATATGTTCAATTTGGTAACGTCGGATATCCGAAACAGGACACTAAATATTTTTTGATAAAAAATTTAATACATATATATACTATAAATTAAAAAACCATTATTTTTTATTACTGGCACTCATTTAGCTATCTAGATAAAGATCGATCAATTATCGTTTAATTTGGTCGAATCACTCCAAATATAATTTGAATTAATTAATGTTTTGTTTAAATATTATGAATATGAATTATAATCGCAAAGTTTAAACATTATATTTATAAAAAAAACATCTTACAAATTTTAGTAAACATTCAGAGTCAAATGTTGTCGTGTTTCGTTTTTGGACATTGCGTTAGGTTGCGAAAACTCGACAAAAACAATTATATTTTTCTTATATGTCAATCCAAGTAACTTAAATTTTATTAAAAATTAACATATGTATGTATTTACAAAATTCAATTATTATCAATTTAATCATTTTCTTTTTTGGTTAAATTTTCCCTCTCTGAAATCATATTCATCATATACGTCTTCTGTCGTATTTTTTTTCTGATTTAAGCGGATATAACTGCTGTGTTAGAGCGAAACCGTGTTGTTGTATACCGAATTATAAGAAAGTATAAAACATTTTACCGAAAATTATGATACAACTGCTATTATTTCATATTTAATAAATATCAGTCTCCAAATTAAAAAAAAACTCGCGAAACGGAACGTTATTGTATTTGCATTTCACGATCTGACACAGCGCACCGGTGCGCTCCGGTTGAATTATGCCATTGTATTCAAGGCATACTTATTTCTTTAATTAGTATATATTTTATTTGCGTTTTCAGTATACGGTCAATGCTGTAAAATCCAAATTTTCTATTAATATTTGATAAATCAAACACCATATTTTATGTATAGCAGATTATATTAAATTATTTAATTTATTTATCCTTTATTATTGTCTAATAATCGTAAATATTTTATGCTCTTGTTTGCACAGTACAATGGGTAATGATCGCAAATTTAATGCCTAATTAAAAAGATTCAACACATAAATTTTTCAAATGGGTCAATAATTTATGATATCAATACCCAGTTTGGATTTATTATTTATTTATGTATTGCGGTACGTCATTGCGAGTTTGGCATTATATTCGAACAGCTCATAATTCAGCGGCGTAACTGCTCCAGATTCAGTACCAAAAATCGAATGTATGGTCCAGCGCTGTTAACTTTTATTCGTTCTGACATAGTTTCCCAGCAATGTCGAACCATAAATTTAAATTTGTTACCGCATTCGCACCTATCTTACGTTTTGCGCATGGCAACTATCTAGGCCATCCCGTAAACAAAATGTTAAAACGAATCCGAATCGATAATATCATATGAGATTTTATTTCCCGTGTATATATATATCCATTGTGAAGACGCGTCCGTGGTATTAGTTCAATCAGTGAACGAGTAAGTTTTCCCCGTGTATGTATTAATGACTGTCTGTTGCCACAAATGAAACAAAGCTGCGATATTCCTTTGTCTGGGGTACACGTGTGTATCCAAGTCGTGTTCGCTGAAATGTCGGGAACACAATGCGGATTATTATTACGCGAAAGAATGTGTGTGTGTGTGCGGATATGATATCGGCATTATTCAACGTTCAGATTTATGGCGTATCTTTATTACCAAATTATTTGATCTCCCGGTCTCGACGCACGGTATACGGTATAATACCGTGTGTATTATTAATAACATAAAAAATAATTACATGACATCCAGTTACAATTTGAATGACCGTCTATATATCTCGTGACCGGATGACATTCCGCGATGAGAATCCCTTTTTTTTGCGCGCTGTTAATATTTCGCAATATTTCGCAGGCATTGCGTTCGCGGAAATTTGGAGCGCAGAGAGCGCCATATGAAAATGCGTGGGGGAAATAATTGCCATCGTAATTTATGGCGTTGGTGGATATCTAAATTGCTTTTTATCCTCGCATCCAACCACACTTTGCTGTCACGCTTTCTCCGATTCTTCCATTTGCATTCGTGGGGGACGATGTTGGCGAATGAGCCAATGATGACTCTCAGTTACCCTTCCAGATTTCCAAATTACCCTTTGTGCGATAAAACCATCCTGAACGTCGTAATAGTTTTCCTTTTTTGCAGTTTTTTTTATAAATCAATGGCGGGTCCATTATATTCTGTTGATGTAAAGGTTTTGACGTTTTTTATATCAAATAAAAACATTTTTTTTATTTTATTTATTTTACTACGATGGATGGATGAAATACAAGAAAATTCATATCTAGTTAGAAGAAGATACCATATGAAGATTCTAAAGATGCGGGAGGGGGAATGAGTCTCTCACACTTATATATCATAAAGAATCTCATCAGAGGATTAACCTATCCGGGTACTATCTTAGCTCAGGCGCAGTTAACTTTAACATTGTCAAACAGGTGCGCGTCGTCCATATGGTCAGATTGTGCAGTGCACACAGGCGCCGGAAGGTTATGAACGCCCAAAGGAATAATTTTTCATAGAATGTCTTTTTTTGTTGTAGAAAGGTATAGAGGCCTCAATTAAAGTTCTACTCACTTGCTCTGAATACTGTCGTCACTGTTATCAAACTAATATGTATTACCTGCAAGCCATCGGTTAATTTTTTTTTAAATATTATTTCAGTAAAATTGAAATTTATTGTATAATTATTTATTCAGTGAAGGGTGGATGGCATTAAATGAATTAATTCCAACCCGCCAAACTACCTAAATAAATATTTGTATGGATCTCTTTCATACCCTCTCCCCGGGCCATAAAGAATCATTATTTTCATTATTCATTATTTTCGTAGAATATCTATCCGAGTACTACTTTGCTCAGTCGCGGTTAATTTACAGTATCGTAATACGCATGTTACGTACAAGTCAACATCATCATCATCATCGTCATCGTCATTTGCCAGCCACTAGACACTCACTCGCTGAGTGTATGGACCTTACCAGACTCTCGAATGTTTGGTTATATTATTGATTGAATACAATATTAACACATTGTCTACGGGGGACGTGGATTCCACGTTAAAGGCGTATTTGTGTATGTCCGGGGCGCGCATAACACACGCTAGCCGATAAAATCAATTACGCCCGTTCCCAAAATTTTTAGTGGCTCCTGCTTTCGGATTTTACATTAACTATCCAGCAAATGTTGAAGTTCAAGTAATTTAATTTTCGGCTCAATATCTTGATTAATAAAAGAATTAACCAAATTTTGGCGAATGCGCCCCGCCCCAGCGCAAGTTTGACCGCGATTTGCCCCGTAGGCAATGTGTTAATCTCCATTGATTTTTATAACATTCTCTCATCAACTTATTAATACCATTGGAAAAGACTTCCTTGACTTTGAAGCAAAAAATGCATCAAGTAATGTTTTTATCTGCTCAATTGCATCAAATTTTATACTATTATTTTTTGCAGTGATTTTGTTTATTTTTTTAAAAATAATTATTATATCATTCCGCTGTAACTAAGTCCTACGAGATCGAAATACAAAATGCTCTTTCAATCCCACCAAACACAAAGCAAATAGGTATACACTTTTGCAACTCTATTTTATTAATACATATTAAAACTTTTAAAGTTTTTTTTGTGACATGTTGTAAGTAGTTTCAGCGTCTGGTTTTTAATAATTCTAAGTTGGTGAAAGTTTTTCGTTTCCTTCTTTAAATACGAGTAAAGTAATCCAAAACATTGCTACTCTCAAAAGTTTCGTTGAAAACTCTGTCATTATGAAAGCTTTCTTTCGAGATATTTTTACAGCATTGTTTAATATTGCGTTTTATTGAAAGTTTGCAAGATTTCATATTTATTTATATCTCAAGATTCATATTTTGAATAGCTTTTTTATTATCATGCAAATATGCACTCGTATTATATCGAATTCTATTGTATAAATTCTTTTGAATAGCTATAGAATAATCTCGATTTATTATGGTGAATATTTAATAAAGATGTAATGATTTCTAATTATGGCTTTTATATAAAAAAAATGCCTCAAATAAACGCTTTTATTATTTTTTTCAATATAAAGCCTTATTTTAATTGGTTTTCTTTTTATTCAACTGGCTTCTTAATTAAAAAATGATAATACGATGTTTTTAAAAATACGTTACTGATCTAATTGGTCCCTCGTTTTATGTTAATTTAATAAAGCAACGTAACATGGATATTTTTTTTTAAATTATTGTTTTTTATTGAAAATGGGTGTGGTGAGTATTCGGATGCAAGGACCTCTAGGGAAAACTACGTGACGTTGCTATGCAGGGGGATGGGCTTGGGCTTGAAGACCCTATCGCATGAAAAGAGAAAAACCAAAAGCTCGATTGTATCCATAGTAAAATCAATAATTTTAGTGTGTAATGTATATATTTAATTTGTGTGTAGTATTTAAATATATATCTTTCAGCAGTAACATCTTGATTTGACGTAAAATATTTTATATAAAAAAATTACGATATATATTTTTAAAATAAAGCGTCGTTTTGGGAGGTAAAGTTTAACAATGGCAAATGTTTTCATCTCGCATAAGTATCCCAAAAAGCTTTTATAATTCGTCATATATTTTCATTGTGGCATTATACAAATTTGTGTTCTCCGGTTCCTTTGCACCATTTCGTTAGGTCGCACGAATCTTTTCCCACGAGTCTAATGCCTCATTCGAATCGTGATATTCCTTTTGTTCGGTGAAATATGTTTTTTTCTGAAGAATAAAGTCGACGGTTCACTCGGGAGGATGGGAATAAATTTAATATTAATTTGTATTGCAGTCACACAGCAGTGAATCTATTAGTGTAGAAATTTAGTCATAGAAACCGTCTAAGAATGTAAAGTGGAGACTTGTAATGACGTACGTCTGTTGTCTGGGGAGTGAACGTGACGCCATTAAATAGTGACGCGCCACCAGGACTAGGTTATTGGCATCCGGAAGATGGTTCATTAAGTCTGCCATATAGACGAGAGAATATAGTAATGCCTCTTTATTAAAATATATGATTATCAAATATATAATATATTCCAAATGGATTGTACGAGATCGCACATCTCCGCGTATAAATACGTTTTCATGAAAATTTTGCGAATCGATAAATCTTGCGATAGGTATCTGAACCCATACGTCTCGGCTGTTTGTTCGACTGAGCATTGATAAATTGCACGTACAATTTTCAACTTTTCCGCTCTGAATGATGGCGTGACGATGCAAAAATTGCAAAAGTTTGCCGGAGGAGGGCGAGGCCCGATACACGCGTCCTGCATTAGGCTCTTGTGCGCGACGCCCTGGAAGCCGGGGCGTCCTTACCCCCGGCTCAAATCGGTGCCCCTCAAATCCATTACGACCCATCCTGGGTCGTCGCCCAGCACGGCCGTCTCCGAAAAGTAGACTGCCATGTAGTGCTTTTTTTTGTCTACCGCTATCTTTATTGCCCGTATCGTCCGCATCGCAAAATCCCTGGAAGCGTATTTGGTTCGGCCCTCCGGAAGTTTGGCTACATCATTTATGCGTGACGCGGTGTGTTCCCGTTTTATTGTCGGGTCAGATGCCGAAATCGTAGGCGAATTTTGCATATACATAAACATTATGTATTTGAGTTCTTTAATTTTCTTGAGCCTCGTAAAAATTTATCTCCGTCAATAATTCGCAGATCACGATAGAAATACTAGATCAATTGGTTTAATATTATTCATATGGATTTTTTTTGTTTGGTGTAATATACATACGTAATTGTACAGTAATTTAAACGTCACAAGCAGATTCTGTAAGTGTCAATCAATCTAAACGGATAAGGGTTTCTAATTATGTGTATGTAATACAAATACGTGAGAAAAAAACATTTACATTAAATTCAATCGTAGAATACGATTATTTTTTGTATTGGATTTTAATACTGGAGCTAAAGTCAATCTCTAAATCAATCACTGCCGCATCACGTGACATAATCAACTTAATTACTACATACGTATTTTATTTGATATATTGCAATTTTGTACCGATTTTCTTATTATAATTATTATTAACTCATTGCCTACGGGGGTCGTGGATTCCGCGTCGTAATGGTTTTTGTGTATGTCCGGAGCGCGCATATTACACGCTAAAGTTTGATCGGCTGTAACATTCACCACGTTTAATTTTTTCAAATATTTTTTGGTTAGATACTTGATAGTTGTAGCAGTACAAAAAAATCAGACCTTGAGGAGATTTTGGGTAGAGTGTGTTTAGAAATTGCCAATCGGTAGATCTTAGTTTTATTTTTGATGAATAAATTCTTACTGATGTCATATCGTAATTGTTTTCTTTTATTTATAACGCTCCTCAACATTCGGGACTATAAAAACAGCTGTTGTGGATAATAAAATATATGGCTTATGCCAGTGACCCCACAGCTAGACCTTGAAATTTCACACAGAAGCCTTCTATATAAATATTCAAAAGATCATGTTTTATAAAAATTTCAATTCAGCCCGTTTCCAAAAATTTAGTGACCCCTGCTATAAGATATAAATTATTTTTTTGCATAACTATCCAGTAAATGTTAAGTTCAAGTAATTTAATTTTCGGCTCAATATCTTGGTTAATAAAAGAGTTGTTATTTTAAAAAAAAAACGATGGTTCAACAAATTTCGGCGAATGGGCTCCACCTCAGCGTATGTTTAACCGCGGTTCTCCCCGTAGGTAATGTGTTGAGATATAAATTGTAATTTAAAATGTCAAGCCTTGTATACATACATTTTTTTGGATTATGTATGTTAACCGCGGCTGAGCAAAGATAGTATCTGGATAGGTTACCCTTCCCACAAAATCTATGAATTCTGGAAAATTCTTTATGACACTGGCGAAAGGGAAATATGTGAGAGACTTATTATCCCCCATCTTTAGAATCTCTATCGAACCTTTATATGGGTGAGCGACGCTTTGGAATTTTTGTGGAGAAAAACTGTATAGAATATTTCGCTGCTGAAAACTTTCATTGATAGATAATTTTTGGCCGCCTTTCTAAAAAAAGAAATATTATGAATATGAGCTTTAGTCGATAACCATCATGAAAATATTTTTTCTATTTAAAATGCAGAATCGACAGATATTTGTATAAAAAATATAATATATAATTCAATTCAATTTTAGTAATCATTTAATCAAAGATAATTTTATTTTGAATTACTAAACGTATTTTCCAAATTACACAGAGTAATAAATCCCAACGGAGTTAAAGAATATTGATTAAATGCTTTTTCTATATAAAAATGATTGAATTGAGTGTTGTATTCAATAATTATTTTATTAATTTTTCTTTTGCATTGATAAACGTATTTTCCACTGAAACTGAATCAAAATAAGTACAAACTTTAGAAAAAATCGATACCGGCCATAGATCGAAGTTAACAACAATCTCATTATGATTTTCTTGTTAACACTTTCTCGGACATTTGAAAAATGTATGTGATTACCCTGGGATACACACAAGGTGCACAACGCTGGATGATCGTCCCAAAGAAGCAGCTTATCCCTTGGTAGGACTAGCAGGTCTATCTGTGCCTGAACCACGCAGCCATTACAACAATAAAATTTATTAGAAAACAAAAAATCGTATTAATTAAATTTCATTTATAAATTGTCTATAATATTTTTTTTGAATATCAATGAATGTGGCATCTGACTCGATCCGGGTTCCTGTCACTCGGAGGATACTACGTAGTCTCTGTAAGTTCTGGTATTCCTTCTTTCAACTGCCTGCATCCCAACAGAGCCGCGTCTTCCGTCTAATACGGGTCAGGTCGCTAGCCATGAAATTGAATTATCGTCGCAGGTTTTAACTACGCTCGGACGTAGGTAGAGCCGATTCATAATTCTTTTTACGTAAGTTGCATGCTACGGGCACATCCGATAGCACACACGATACTAAGTCGATCTGGAAAGCGGTCCAGGGCGTTCACAGTCCCGCAGGATCTACGGGACTGTGAACGACAACCGTGATCGCTGTCACATCCGACTCCCAACACGCGACAACACTTAACTATTCTCCGAAAACATGTCCTTTAACTATTTATTCTGTCTCTCGTACATTTCTACCTTACGAATCTTATTATAAATATTTATGATTTCATTTTAAGCACCTGGTATTGATACTTTGTGCATCATATGTATCATTTATTCAAAACACGTGTCTGTTTACGGTATTTGGCGTGAACTCGCTGATAATTCCGGGGAAGTTTGATAGTACGGTTGCGCGCGCGATCCATTACGCCCAACAGTGCTTTAGTACTCAGACCGGCAACTTCTTCCGCCGAGCTTTGTGACGGAAGTTTGGTATCGCGCCGTACTTGTACCGAGCACCGTGTCTGCTTATGTTCAAAAATTTATGCAAATGCCACGCGATGAAGCCCATTACGGGGCTATTAAAGCTGCGTATTAATTCTGGCAAATTTGCAGAATTGAGTTTCTTGATATGCGAATGTATGTGTGTGTGTACATGTACGCTTTGATTCAAACAGAGTATTTCGCTTAACCCCCTATGCCGGAGTATTTACTCACGAGAGGTGCTTCAGGAAGAAATGTCGCAATTTCCCCTCGAGTTCTTGTTACCCTCGCAGTGGCACATCTAGGAAAATTATTCTCTCGAGTATTCTCCCTCCTCGGACATAGTATCGTATTGCTGATGAGTGGATACTTGTGTAACCGAAGACACTCTCCCGTATATTGACTACTTCCGAATGGTTTTATGGACGCATGTGCCAGGCAATTCTTTATCCAATTCAATCAATTGCTCATATTACCACCGAATAATCAACTTAATTAAATTGTTTTATAATTTTACGTAAATTGTTCCTCGGATATTTAAATAACTAAAAACTAGCGAAAGCTAATTTATTCGCTGTCATGACTTTTGTGCATGAAACAATGTCGTGTTGAATAAACGTGAATTTCGATCGCAAATTCGTGTTGTTAGTCTATGCCGCTTACTAAATCAAAGACATTGGTCGGTTATATTTCGGTTTTGATATTGATTTTTAGTTTATAATACAAAGTGATTGTCTAATTTATTGTCATATATTCTTGATTAACTTAGGAGACAATTGGTTTTTTTTTTGTAAATCATATATTCACGCTTTGTATCGTTCGTTGGTTTCGAACAAACAGATCGTAAACAATGACAAAGTGGCAATAAAATTATTTATGTGTCGAAAGTTAAAACTATTCGACGTAACAATGTAGCAGAAAATTTTATTGCCCGAGGAAAGCGAATACGCCCTTCCGCATTCTGGATAAGGATTTGCCGACATTTCATTGCACTTTCACAGAGAAGAATAAATAATGAAAAAAATGCGCTCGGATTTCAGCGGTTTTATTTGGGCTTTTTTTTTTTTTAGATAAATAAAATTGAATTTATTTTGAGCTTAAAGTTTTGGTGTCTGTCTGACTGATCTGATTCAGGGCGCGTCCCCTCTATCTCCGCTCGCCAGACGTAGGGAGACGTGCGCCTAAAATCCGGCCCGTCTGGTCGCGCGCGCGTAACAAAGGTGCCGAGACCCTTTTCGTGCCCGGGGCCGTTTCCGTTCGCCGTCGACGCCCAGGGCCGCTATTTGCATTGGGCGGAGGCAATCATGTTCCTCGCTCGCCTTCTCCGTCTGCCCGAGCGGAGACTGCGAGACCCAACAGCCAGATAAGGGGCGAGGGAATGTCTGATTTACGATTCGGGCCCTGTTCCGCCCCTGTGACGCACGAGCCCTGCAATCTGACACCGATTCAACGCTAATTTTGCCAAAAATAACACATCCACATTGTCGCCCCGCTCTTCATCTATCAAGAATTTTACAATGGTCGTAAAATAAATTAGAAAGAATAACGTTTTCTTAAATTTTCTTAAGTAATTAAACAATAATATTTCCAGAAAAGTTACTGTCAATTCATATTTTTTAATAATATTACATTTTACATATATGTTTTATTAAGTAAATATATTGAATAACAAAAAACTTTTTCTCGAATATTTAATCTAATCAACTCTCTGTATTTATCAAAAAAAGTCTAAGGAATAAATATTATAAATTATCATAGACCTTATTGTCTGCAATTAGGAAAAAAATAAAGACGGCGCAATGTTTTTTCTCGTTCGCATTCGACACGATATGCTAAGTGCAAGTGAAACGCACTAGTCAGACATGCCGCGAGACGCGTAGTCGCGGTCGTAGACGCGTATGAGATGATCTTAGAATAATCCAATTTAAAAAAAAGAGTCAAGAGTTAATTCTTCTTCATCAATATCTTGACTTGAAATGCTTGGGGTTTATTTTTCATTATAAATATACCCTTTTCGGAGGAAACAGTTGTTTTGACCCATAACCATGACTCATCGTTTAATAAATATTTTAATATAAGTAAATGCTTTACAATAATACATATGTAAAGAGTAAAAAGGTAAAGGGAATAATACATTTATCATTTTATTTTTACAATACGAGGTTTGATAAATAAAAAAGGTGTATTTTCGTTCCATTTCATCTTTATTTCCTCAATGTTTGCAAAACATTATTCTTTCTATTGGAAACATTAAAAGAAGCTGTAGGGAGCCTGGGTATCAAAACGGTGCTGTCTTTGAGCAAAAAATGTTTTTCACATTTTTCATTGTTTTAATAAAATAATCACTGAATACAAAATACGTGAAACCTTTTAACGGACAATAATAAAGCAAGAATTTTAATTGTGAAATTAAAATTCTGCGTATTTTTTTTCATCAAACCTTGTGCAACAACCCTCATACGTCACGCTGTAGATATTTTCCTAGAAAATGCCCTGTAGTGTGAAACCTTAAATATGAATTTCCTGTGAAAAATAACTCGTTGTAGATCCCCTGTTATATATTATATATACAGGGAGTCTACAGTTTGTATTAAATTTTCTTTAAACCTAATTTATTAATTTCACAATCTTCATCCCTGCTCCTGATGAACAATTTCTAAAGCCATTTTTACCAAATCCACTCCGCTAATTTCTTTGTCCATCTATAAATCTGGAACGTCCTGAAATACACACCTCGACGCCATATTATTGAGATCATAATACATTTAATTTTCGGACTTCTTCCAACATTCATTTAATATGTTTATAATAGTTCTTTCGGCGATAAGGATGTGATTTCGGTACACTGCTTAATTGAAAATTGCTTCTAAGTTTCCATAAAACCAATTAATCTCGATTCAGTAATGTCTAAAATTCATTGTAACGATCTTCTGATGTGGTATAGAGTTTTTTTGCTAGCTATCAACTTAATACTTATTTAAATACTTATCTTGCTGTTTTTTTTTGGGGTTTTATTTTATTTTTTGGTCTTCCTTCCAGACGTTTTTATTGGGATTTATATCAAGATTCAGACTTTCTCCACTCATTGTTTATCAGGAAAATCATGTATGTATATAAAGCTACATACATATGATATTGTATACAGCATTTTCATGATATTTCCTATGAAAATGAAAAAAAATTCAACGATTTATATACAAAGCTTCGTGAACGAAACGATAATTATACTTAGTCAAGGTTAAATTTTGAATTATTGATCACTTATCGGGATAAATTAGCGTCGAGTGCCACGCGAGACGTGTAATCGATAGTATCGCTATCTCTATTTTTCTTACGCATGCAAACAACGTTCGCGGGGAAATTGCCGCCATATTGATTTTCCAAAATTTATAATTTAGTTTGTTCCACGTCCTGTTTTAATTGATTCCACGGCGTCCTCGCTTAATGGTCCCGGAACACTTTGGCTTTTTCTATTCAGCGCATAAACTATATTCAAATGCAAAGTAAATTTCATTAATAGTCTCTCGGGATTCATTCTTGCACGACTTTTCATTCGCTTAATGCAATCTCTTTTTAGGCCATTAGGTAGCCGGAGGCTGAATGCATTCATATTTCAAAGAAGCCTCTTCGTTTTGTGTCCCTTATCATTTTCTCCGAGAGACATTCTTAAACTTTGTGTTGGCATATTTAATCAATGCGAGATAATTTAAAATGTAACGTGTTTTTTTTTTATTTTTTGCAGGTAATGCGGAATATCGCGCTTGCACGAAGCATTTTGCAGCGTACACTGCAAAACGGCTCAACATTATATGAAGAATACATGACTCTTGAGGGTAGTTTACCCAGGGAAACTTCTGGTTCATGCTGAAATTATTCAGGGATTCATAAATAAGAGCTCGCCGAGTGAATTCGTGCCGCGGTTAATTTATTCCTTATAAATTTAATTGGCTTTTGAAGATTTAATTTCGCCGTTTTATATTCTCGGCTTAATTTTTTTTTTGAGATCATATTTCAATTTAAATGAAAGCGTTGTCTGCGAAGGAAACAAACACTGTTGTCGTCGTGCACGGAGCAGGTATGTCTGATCATAGTATTCGTTAGTAAATTTATGACTGGTCATGGTGGATTTAGGCAAATGGCATCAGAGTTAATCCGGAATGCGGACGCCATGAGCTGAATGCACACCGCATTCTGTTGTGTCCTGGATAACATAACGAGAGGGGGTATTAAACGCGTTGTACGGGGATCTACGTGTGTATTGCGGTGCGCGGAATTTTAGCTGAAATCGTACGACATATAACCCAAATACCTCTCGACATTCCATTAAACGTGTGTGTGCAGATATTAAAAAATATATTTACCAATTTGCTCGTCCATTTTTTTTAATATATATATATTATCCAGCTGAATTATTAAATTTCATATGAACGCGTCGCGGTTTCGGCATATCAGAATTAAAACTCGCGGCATAACTTTTTAATGAATCATTAATCTTGGCAGACTTTGACGGGTTGTTGCAACGTCGGCAATTTCCCACCAGGCTTTACGGCCAGTAGTTTCCTCGGCTGCAATTACAATACCGAAGTTTTGCGAAACAAGCGTAAAAAAAATGTTTACCGAAGGCGTTGTTTTTATTTTTCGTTTAAAAAAAATTTATAACGGAATGTATAAATTATTTCCGCGTCTGATTTATTTCTGGCAATTTAAGCAGATGATTAAATTTTCGCGAAGCGCCGTCAACGGGACAGGCGGGGCGCCGGCTTCCTAAATATTTTCAGTTAAAATTTTGAGGACAATCCCTCCGATGATAAATTGAATTTATTTTCGAATTTCTTTTCAGATAATAAACTGGCAATTCACTTAGGGCAGCATGCTTCAGCCTTATAATTCCATAACGTCCCCATTAGAGTGTCTCACCGCGCCACCCCCTCCTCCTCGCCGGCCCCCATCTGCTCCGGTAATTGCGCCTCCGCGCCTCCGCCCTCGACCGATGCAATCACAATACCACTCGGGCTTTATTCGCCTCAGCACTTGCGGGAAAACGGTTTCCTCAACTACCACCACTACTACTACTACTACCACTACACTAAATGCTTGTCGCTTCCGAATAGGGTAAACACTCCATCCGCGACAAACTGTCAACGTGACTGTTCTACCTGCAACAACGGCTAATTCAATTATTTTTAAACTCCCGAGCAAAATTATAAAGCCAGATTCAGTCACTAGATTGCCCTATTTGTTTGGTATGTCGTTAAAATTATCGCAACGATTTTTTAATACAAAATAAGTAGTTAAAAATAACGATTTTATATGACGCTTATAATTATATTTTTTATTCTAAACTAATCACAATCTTGATCGACTGATTATAATCGCGATTAAACCATTTTAATAAACCACGCCGAGCTGAAAAAATTAAATATTTAATAAAACGAGCTTAATTTTATTTTAAAATATGCTTGCGTATAGAGGTCGCGACCCTGTGTTTTAAGTAAGGAATCCGATCTCGAGTCAAAATTACAATTAAATTGAAATAATATCAAAACATCTAAGGTTACATTTAATCTTGATTATATATCGAATAGTATTTTCATCTCATATTTTGTGTACCTAAGCAATGTACACCTCCATTTACCAGCCATGTACTTTATTTTGATTTATATTTTAAAAAAATATTAAATAAAATGACATTTCGCGCACTCTGATACTAACGTTGCGGCTAGCATTTGAAAAGTTGTGAATAAAATTTACCATAAGTATTTTAAGCCCGCATACAAACATCTAGTGATTCACGTCGAGTGGTTTACAAGCTATTCAAATTATCAAACAAGCTACAGTTTACATTATAGTTAGCCATTTTAAATCTATGTGTGTGTGTGAGTTTCCATTTAAATTTCTGAAATGGTTTCTGAAAAATCTGACCTTTTTTAAGTCGCTGTATATAAATTACACAGATTTTTACAATTAATGTATACTACATATTTCATAATGAAATGATTTAAATGGGCTTTACCCAAAATAAATATGATAATTCTTTACAATAGATATGTTATTTTTTTATTGTTACGACAATAAATCCCGCATTGGGAATAAAAAAAGCATAGTCTGAATCTGAGAAGGTATCTAGAAAAATTCAATAGAGAATCAATCTTTATGTATAACTATCGGGCACATCACACATCACACATGAAATCCTGGCCAATTCTTTGTTTATTTGTGTATGAATTTAATTTAAGCTAACATTGAATAATCAGTTTGTTCAAAAGAATTCTTTCTTCATAGACGTGCATCAATTGTATTTTAACACATTCCGATCCGCTGGGTTCCTCGCCGAGTTTTGCGTTGGGCCGGGCGATTTCTTCTTCTTCTTCAACTTCTCAAAGTATGGTCTGCGTATCAATGAAATATAAATGATTTTGGTTTAACATCAGCGCCAACGATGACTCGAAAACGCGTCCCCCGTACTTCTACGTTGGCACGCGAGGACGCGTTTTCGAGTCCCCCTTACCGCAACGTGTTAATATGTTTCATATCTATTATATATATTTTTAAAATTATTGAATGTTTTTTAATTTAAAATTATTGGATTAAAGACATCGTTTGATAAATAAATATGTTATGAATTAATAGTGAACACAATAGCTATTAGATAGTAAGATTCAGACCTGTCCTGAAAATTGGAATCTTATGAGTGACTGGTCATTTACACACGAGTTTTATTTGTCTATTTATATTTATAATACCACTCTTTCAAATCACTAACAACTATTTCGTCTCAAATCCCACTTTTCCTCGACATGGTTCTTACTGCATAAAAGTTATAGACAGAATGTGTGAGGTTCTGAATTCGATTTAAACCTTAATTTTATTATAATTTTCCAGAATTCTTTTGTTAATTTTCCTTTCGTTTTTGGCGTTCCACATGTCACGTCAACTTCTATCTTTCTTAAATTTAAATACCTTTGGTTGAATCCCTTTTTTCCCAAAGTTTTTTTTAAACACATAGGAGATTTGTCTCAAATAAGCGGCAGGTTCTAATAAGTGAAGTTTACGGTAAAATATTGAAGCACAAGAAAATAATAGGATCTTTCGCTGAAGTGGAAATTGTGAGAAAATTTTCTTCAATTGATTCTATTATGTAATTTAATAATCTTTGATGAATTCTTCATCAATATCTTGATTTTTTTAAAGAATGGATTCTTCTAAGGATAATAATAGTTATTCATGATATGCTCCAAAATTTGGTTGATAATTTGGATTTATCTACTAATCATTATGATGCAGACTGAGGACAAGCCGCCCGTATACCAACCGCCAAATTCTCGGCACGTGTCACTAGTATACGTTTCACTCGCACTTGCGACTTTACCTTCACTTGTATCTGATGCTAGCGAAAAAATACATAGCGCCCATAAATATTGTTGTTTTTATTTTTTTTCGCAATTGCGAACAATTAAGGTCAATAATTATTTATAATATTTATTCTTTAGACTATTTTAGACAAATACAAAAGTTTATGACATGTAGGATTTATATTTAAAAAGTGGGGGTCCCAAATAGACCCCATCGTCACAGCTAGGTTAATGGTAAACATCCCAGTCTTAATCACCAAGTTCTCCCATAGTCCCTATGTTCGCGAGACAACATTGTTCAAAGGTTTATTTATTATTATTATTACTATAATAATGACAATTTAGCTTAGGTCATCTGTTGTAATCACAGATCAATTGAAAAGATAATTTTTATGATTTCAATGTTGAATAACAAATATTTAATTCAATTTTTAAATTAATTTTCCCAATTAAACGGAATCGTGTCCCAAATAACTAAAGTAAATTAGTTTCTGTTCCTTGGGATTTGGCCCAAATAACCGGCGGTATGTATCTATATCTAAGTACAGATTTCTCGTTACGAGCATGCGTTACCCTTATCTTAGTCAACACTGTGCTTGGTTGCTTGTGGCAAGTTGCATTTGGTTTTATGCCCCACATTATTCTTTCAAGATTCAAAGATTCACCCTTGCCAGTTCATCACTATTTGTCACGTGTTATCTCCGGTCACCGAATCGAACGGGGTGCGGACGGGTATTTCATAAAATTAGTTGATATTCCGGTCCACGGCGGGTCACTGCGATGGGTCCGGGGGACCGATTTTCATTTCACATCCGCAGCAGGTGTTCGCAAACATTTCCGCACAAACGGCCGCCGAATAATAATGTTTTTCCATTTTTCATCCGTTGTCGTTGCGATATCGCGCAAACTTGTCGCTCTCACACTCGCTCCCGTGCGCTGAAAATTTATTCGCTGGGCAGGAAAGCGTTAAATTTTACTGGGCGATCTACTGGGCCGGCGCGAAACGCCGAAAAGAATTCGCCGGCTGTACCAACTTCTCTGCTCGTCATCAAGATTGATATCCGCTTCAAAGTTTTTACATCTCGCCGAGCTTTGACAATGATATTTTATCCAATCTGAGCGAAACCGTTCCGTTTGACGCGTTGGATGATAAAAAATTTTAATCGCGGGGTTGAAACTTTTTCTTTTGTTCAATTCAGATCGATTGCTTAATTTCGAATTCTGACATCTGCCCCATATAATATATGATTTTTCAAAAGAATATCGTTAAGGGATAATATATCGCATCTCATTAGGATTTACATATTATAATATTATTTTTTTCGCACAAATATAGATATAAATGTCCGATACATAGATCTTAGATACATTTTTGGACCCATATTTTTGACGCTTTTATAATTGAATGGGCAAACCATTGCATCAATTAAATTCTCGTCAAAAGCGTGAATTTAAAACGTCCATTTCGAAGCGTTGCACGAACGTTCCACACCCATTAAATTGATGTACGGTCCGGGGCGGCGGTTCCCAAATGTCAAATTAGGGGGACAGGGCTCGTCATCCATTCCCCTGAAAGAATGACTGACGGGATGAGCGGCGATCGATTATCCGAACCTGTATGAACGGACACGTCCCCTGTATTGATTTATCCGGCGGCCTCCTCCTCGCAAAGCCGCCCGCTAAGTAATAGGCTATCGACGAGAGGCTTCCGCTCGCAGATATCCCGACAAAGGCAATGTTGCAAAAAAAATAGAGTAGATATTCTCGAGGGTTCTCGTGCAACCCTTATTTTATTGCTCATTTTCCCTTTTTACATCCCGTTCCATGTCGGGAAGACCTTGCTTGATTTCAGAACATGTCAGGGTGGGCTCGGCCTCTTATCGTCTCGACCTTTGAGAGCTGCGCAGATTTCGGATTTTTAATTATGTAACTCAGTCGCTGCGCGAACATCCACCCGGCTTCGGAAAGCTTGAGGGAAAAGTCGCGATACATTAAATTTTCACTCCAAGAATTCCGCATTTTATTACTAAGCTCTCGGATTTAAATACTGCTTTTAACGTGTAATTTACATTTTTTTTTTGCCTTTTTACTTAATACAACATGTAATATAAACACGTTTCTTGGAAAATATTCATTAAAACTTCTTCAGATGCCATCCAAGATACAAATCTTGAGAAAAATAAGTTGCAACTATCATTTATAATAATTAATATACAGTGAATTCACGTTTTTACGTTTTTGAAGGGACTGATAATGAATGAGAAAATCACGCAAATTATTTTGGTACATATTTTTTGATTTTTTACATAAAGCTCTTTAGATGTTTTAAATCAGGGGTGAGTAACATATAACGCACATGCCAAACGTGGAGTTTCTAAATCCAAAATTAGATTATAGTAAACTCATCAGTGTATGTACTGACGGATCGCCGTCAATGTTAGGTAAAGCCAAGGGCTAATGTTTAATTTATCCTGTACTAAAATACCACTGCATTATACATCAAGTTACACTGTATGGAAAATCTTAATATTATACCGATTATAAAATTTGTGAATAAAATTAGACCATGAGCATTAAACAGGTGAGAATTCATAGAATTGTTTATGATGAACTTTTTCTTAAGTATGAGGTGCGCTGGTTTTCTAGGGGATAGATTCTGAATAGATTTTAGAAATAATAAAATAGTGGGTATAATTTTTTAGGACAGAAAAATGAACTCGTGTCTTTTGAACTGGCGTACATCATTTAATCTAGTTAGGTGTTTGAGTTATTCTTTTTCATTCCTAAGGAAAGGAAATCATATCCCTACCCCTATTTTCCAACCTTAATAATGAACGTGAGAAAGTAGATGGGTCTTGAGTTGTATGGCGCATTTGCCTTTGTATATGAAAAAAATGACGCACGGTTTGTAAAAGGTTGGCCACCGTTGCTATAAATCGATTGAAATGTTTCTTCCTGTACGTCTTCAATGCTAGCGAAATAGCGTTTAAGGCCCACAATATACCTCACAGCATCTTCTATAGCTAATATTTGATGAATCGAGTATACCTCTTCGTCTTCGGACACAAGTTTCCATAAATATACCTATCCACTATATCATCTAAAACGTAAAATCGAATATTTAATGTACTTAAATTAAACGAGACATGGAAAAATTATACGCAAATAACGGGAAAACGTAAATTACGGGAACGTATAATTTTTTTTGTCAATATCGATAATTAATTTCAAATATTTTTTTTGGCTTAGATAAATGTTTATGTAACATAAGTTAAACAATCCAATTAATTTATTCAACTCTATGCAAATCTTATTTTAAGTTTATGTTGTTCTCGTATAAGAGAGGTGTATAATTAAGCAATGAATTCATAAAATAATATTAACTCCTATTTTAAAATATTCCATAGCTTTCTATGCTATTTGTTATTTTCAATATTTTCGTTTTTAATTGATATTATTTAAAAATTAAATTAAATTATCTAAGGACCAGCTCCTTAGATAATTTACGTACGTAATTGACGTCATAAGCTTATGAAATTACGAATGTAATACACCGTGAATTAATTGAATTGTTTCTCCAATGTTATTTCAACAAATTAACTTCCATTTTATACCATTAATACACCACAAGGTTTTCACTTACATAATATTTTCGCAAAATTATTTTTTTTTATTCCAAATTAAGGCAGAACACGTTTGATGGACACAATTTCGGTGGAAAATTTACATGCCAACTTTTTACAATATAAATACAGAGTGAACTTTAGCACAAAATGTATAATACATACCATCAAAAGTTTGCGGCACTCTACTTTATACATAATAATAATAAAGAGAAATGTTCAATTTACGAAACTCGAGACAACACTTAATAATCTTACGATTTCGTAAATTTTCTCATCTAAAAATAACGACACTTTTATCCCTATTTTAGTTTCGCACAATATGATTTGGCCATCGGCTGCGAAATCAATAACGATTATACACACCCTTTCATCGCTCCATAATCGGGTCGAAAATTTAAAGTCTTTACCATCATCACAAAAGAAAGAATTTTCTGGAGGGCTTCGAAAAAAAAGAGCCTTTATAACTGGGGCGCCTAAAGCCCGATTTTCTCGATATTTGACCGGGGGCAGAGAGCGAGGGTCATTATTCTACTGCGTATAATCGCTTAGTACACCCTGGTTTTATCTAGCTTAGCAACTTTTATGGGCACACGTCTCTATAAAAAAGGATCGTCGTAAATTTAACATTTATTATTCCACTACTTTATGAAAAGCATTCTTAAAATTTATCTCCAGGTTGACCGAAAAATATTTTTTATCATTCGGAATTAAATAAACGCCGATTTAATTGCGCGGAAAATTCGTCATAAATCTGACCAAATTCCTTTGATGTTAAATTACCGCGCATTTCGTAGATATAAAAGTGTATATTTTTTTACAGCGCCCAATCTCATTTCCCTCGAACGTAGACGTATATTTTGTTACGGCGGATACGGAAGGCAGGAGAAAATATTTCTATACCCCCTGGGTGTATTTGTACAAATCAGAATGTACTCTATGAGTTCATATTTTCCAATATAATCGAGTCGGTGCAGACCGTGCTTTTGATCTGGAGTAAAAGATACGGAGTGAGCCCAACCCACCTGAGCATTTCCTAGAATTCTCCTAAGGTATTTTCGGTGCGCGATATAAGGCGCGGGTCTCATATGTGTTTGTGGTATTACCGCCGAGTTTATCTGATGTAATGAGTTGACTTTTTCGCAGAGAAATAAATAATTGGTCCCTTTAATATTTAGTAATGTCCGATCGTGATACTCGGTGTAACACAAATATGATTCAGAGTGAAGTGGCGTATGGTCGTGTAAATATTTGAAAAAGCGTACATTTCATGCCTAGTTAATTTTTGACATATTTCACGCATACTTAATTTTCATGTTGGCTGCTTACGTGTTGTTTTATACTTCAGAATTCATAGGTCTTGATGAAATTTGACATTGAATTTGTGGTATTGTTGTTTATAATCATTTACATATACATACATATGCTCAATCTGCCTTGTTTACTGGTTAAACGTAATTATCCATTTTGGGATATAAATAATTATGTATTCTGGAGATGATTTGAATATGATTAGACATTAGTATATTATCGATAAATAAGTATAGCTTATTAGATAAATTACCCATATTTATATTTTTTTTCAATTATTATAGTTAAATAAAGAATACTTTTATATATACAATCGATATTTTAGGCAAAAATTAACAAAAAGTGTCAGCTTACTATGAAAAATTCTGATATATTAAGTGAAGCGGAAAAAAATGACATTTTCCTTTTTCCACAAGATGTTTATTTTAACAAAAACTATACAATATTATTCTCTTCAATATTTTTCGTTATTATATATGATCATCCTCCACAGAATAGGCATTATGTGATACCTCATTCGTAAAATTCTGGCAGTTTAATAAAATCCGACGATAAATTGATTTTGTACTTATTCAACTTATAAAGGTGATTGTCCGAGGGTTCAACATCAGACGAATATGGTGGATGTTGCAGAACTTTTTAATTTATCTCTGTTATTTTGGTAATCTGCGTAATCCTTGCTGACTGTAATCTTCCATTATCATTTAGGAGAATTAATCTTTGATTTTTTTGATAAAACTGATCTGAGGAACTTTTTTCAGTCAATGATGGCCCAGGGGTAGACATGGATACCTGATTACATGAGTCACTGTTTTTTTTCTCGGATTAATGTAGTGGACCCACTTTTCATTTCCAATAACAATCATATCTTTAACATTAAATATTAAAATGTGGTTATTCGTCGTTCTAAGACCTTTAGAGAAAGTTCACGCCGCATCCATATTCTTTGTCCATTTTTTTCCATACCCTCACTGTTGAAAATGAACAACCGAGTTCTTCAATTCGTTGACTGTTTTACGCGAATTGCTCTTCACTAATGAGTTTAAAACTAGTGTCAACATCGATTTTAAGAGGTCTCCCTGATTTTGGTTTGTCCTTAACTTTTTAAACCATCTATTACACTATGTCGATGATTTATTTGATTTCAATCCTTTATCGCGATAATTAGAATTATGTATATATTTTCATAAATTTTTACTTAAACTTTTTATTTCCTTCTGCTTCACTATTATTGTATTTGGTCACACAATAAATTATCCAAGGGCTCTTTTCGACATGTTTTATGTGTAGAGTTACCATACCTTTTCATTAAAAGAGCTTTACTATTTATTTATTCAACGATATTGTCAATCTTTATTTATTTAACATTATTATTAAAACTTGCCTTTCTTCTATTATTGCGTATTTTTTTGTAATATTTGACGAATACAAAATTACAGCCGTTCAGATGTTCTCAGAAAATGCCATTTTTTTCACGGAAATTATTAGTATCCTTTACGTATTTTTATAAGAGCATAAAAATAGGAAAGTTTTTGTCAACAACCGAAAGCTCTAATATTCGTCGTAAATATTTTATGTGAAATAACTATCTTTTCAGAGAAAATGTGAGTTGTGGAAAAAGTTTATACCTAAAATGGTTCAAGCTCGCATTTTATTATTTATTATAATTATTAATAAATAAATTCTTATTGATTTCATTTTAAATGGAAAATTATGTTGTATATATTATTTTTCATAATAATCCTTTTTTTGCGAAATGGAAAAATATTAATGTAACTCTTTTCATATATAAAACACGACATCGAATCGCATATTAATTTTTCGCACATAATTTTGACCCAAATTTTCCTAGATGTGTAACACAAAAAAGTGTGAACCATTTTCTCATGATTCTCATTCAAAATCGCATTAAAACGACACGATGCACGATTTGCGGATTTATTGATATTCGCAACATGTGTATACCCATGTTTATTCCACTAACCATATCTTAGCTCACTCACTTTATTCGCCTCAGAAAGTAGCGGCCAATATCCTCATGCATGGCAGCTTTATACTCTGCCGACTGGGTGGGTAAGCCGCTTTTACTGCGTGTCATTTTCTTTTATCCGTTCACACAATCTCCGCGCTTATAGCCAAATTCCGTCTACACATATATGTGCATATGTATATATATATATTCGATACTTCCTCTATATATATATATTTTTCCGGAGCTCCACGCAGCTAATTCCATTTTCACGTTCAAGTATTTTTTTTCCGTCGGATATTTTTACTTGAATAATTTAACTTCTGTATGCAAATATCGCCAAACAATCTCCCCGCATACGTATCGCCGCTTATTTGCCGAAGGGATGGTGTCTTATGGTGTTCAGTAACAGGTCTTCTGTCTCGGCTAATTTACACAGGGATAGTGGATGCTGAGCAAACAGCCTCCAAGGGTCCAGGCCCGGTTTACATTGCCATCGTTTGACGGGTAATGGCGCGATGATACCCTTTTGCGGGCGGGAAGGAGGGAAAACCCCCGGTCCTCTCGCCAATAATTTATTTTATTCACACCGAGGGATTGATTACATGTAGCTTGTCGAGTTGTAGGATTAATTATTTGCAACTTTACAACTATCCATTACTTTATGGGATTTCGCTCGGTAACCGCCCCACTTATATAGCGCACGCACCGCTTGTTGTCTCCCCCTGGCCCAAGATCAAATTCAAATATAAATTTAATTACATTTAAATTCTGTGCAAATATTTTAACATCCGCGGGGTTGCGTTTCCTTTGAATTTCGCGGCTATTTACTTTGTGATCGTTGTTTTTTATTTTATTCTGATTAAATATTGAATTTAATATTTCGCCGAAAATTGAAATATTTTATATTACCATAATAATATTCAAAAGTTTAATTAAAAACAACTAAGACAAACGCTGTTTTTTTACTATCATTGAATAAAAAAATATATTTATTCATGGCCTGAAATTCGTGACTATTTTTGGCTCCGGGATAATTTGTCTGTAGGCTTTTTATTTGGCATCTCGCATTCGCAGCTACGAGATGCTAAATAAAATTCATTTTCGCATCTACACTGTGTTTAAGGTTATCATTATACTCGCTCCCACCAGTCGCCTCCATCTTCGATATTGCATTTTATTTATGTAATTTCTTAATAACTGAGATCTAAAATAAACGATTATTTCACTGTCTTTATATATTTCAATG
This sequence comes from Philopotamus ludificatus, assembly GCA_022495035.1. NCBI lineage: Eukaryota > Metazoa > Arthropoda > Insecta > Trichoptera > Philopotamidae > Philopotamus > Philopotamus ludificatus. The sequence goes on along the minus strand of JAGXCT010037171.1, from coordinate 305,576 downwards.
GCCTGAAAATTATTTCAACTTTCTCTAATGATGATTTTCAACCTTTTGACTTGCTGCACATATATCTTCCTTCTAATCCATGTGTCTCGAGTAATATTTCTTAATCTATGAACCAAAGTTTGATTAAATTAAGTATCATTAGATACACAAACATCCCCCAGCGCTATACATTATATACACATCGCAGACTTTAATCTGTTTGGTTGACGTGTGCGTACGAGTGCGTCGTGCGTGCGTGCGCGACCACATGTAGCACAGCCTGTTTCAGGGATGAAATTCTGACAGCCGAGTGAAAAACTGGCTGCTTGAAAAGTGGTAACGTGTGGGGAAGGGGTAGGCCCCCCACCAGACATAAAAGAGAAAGCCACCAAGTTATAACGGGAATAAACATGGCGAACGACGCGGCCGCCGACCAAGAAAACACGCCCCGCTAAACTTTTCCAATTACAATTGTGTGTACAGTGTAACCCGCGACGCCGGAGTTCCAGGCTCTGATATCGCGTCCCACCGGGACCGATAGTTTCCGGATGATTGATCCGGAGTTGCTGAAAGTGTTGGGGCTAATATATATGATGTTTTATTTCATTGCAGTGATGGGTGAGGGCCCCTAACTC